>MU106201.1:139631-163453 GCA_012274485.2 Sinapis alba | reverse complement strand
CATATATATAAGATATCGTTTGCCTTTAATCCGCTGTGCATTGATCATGTTGAATGAATGAACCTCAAGTAATGTAAAACACTTAGAATAATATGACTTAGGATTGTCACTCAACCAAACGAACTGACTGATGATCTTAAGTAAGACTGCGGTTCGGTTGGATTAAGGAAATCCAGGATCGGGTCTTACAAGATCAGCCATCCGTACTGCCTGGAAGGACCAAGGACTGTCCAGACTTGGTCCATCAGTCCATAATAATAGACCCATACATACCGATATGAAATGATCAGCCTTATCCGTACTGAATGGAAGGATTTAACTCAACGGACCATGGACTGTCCAGAATGGTCCCATCAGTACATGAAAAATGACCAATACATATTGATAGGCTTATACGATCAGCCAGGACCAAGGACTGTCCAGGCTGGTCCATCAGGCCATGAAAAATTGACCCATACGTACTGATATGTTTATATGATCAGCGTATGTGTACTGAATGGAAGGGTTTAACTCAACGGACCATGGAATATCCAGACTGGTCCCATCAGTACATGAACAATAACCCATACATACTTATAGGCTGATACGATCAGCCATCTGTACTGCCTGGAAGGACAAAGGACTGTCCAGACTGGTCCTGTATGACCCGATCCTGGTCCAAAGGACCCAACTAGGACCTGTAGCCTTACCAAACTATTCATGTAATTTTTGTTCACTTTTAAGGTCGAATATTTCTCTAAGTCATTTTTCAATCATATGAGGTTCAAACATTTCGATTCCTAAGTCTATTCAGATAAGAGAAATTGTATCTTTATTAATATAAAACTTGTAATCCAATACATAGATTCAGTTGCACAATAGGCTATCATAAGTTTATGTGTTCATACTAACTATACTATCCCACAACCCACACATCCATCCACGGCTCAGGTCTTCATGGTTCCTTGGCCTTGCCACGGTCCTGGTCTGATCCTGAAAGCAACATCATCACAAGACATATGTATGAGTACAATCCGATACCCTAACATACCAAGTCTACATTGCATGGTTCGGTTCTCCTATTCTATGCACTATATCCTATCCATTCAATTCACAAGTCACACGGACACACCCAGGACGTCCCCCAGGACGTCCTGGACCACTACTCAACACACAGCCTGACTGGTTCCATGTGGACCATTCCCGTTGTCCACACCAAACCACAATCGACCATGGCTGGTTCCCAAATCTGACCTATTCAAATAAATTCCCAAAAACTAATTAAAATTCATGAAAATTCCCTATAAATCCTAACTAAGAATAATCCATAATCAGAATCCAAAGAACCGGCCTCGATCCTATTGATATCGGCCACAATCAGCCAAAATGGCCATAACTGACCGTCCATGAATCAATTAGGTAAAACCTAATAAAACCCATGATAATTCATGATAAATCCCCATTAAGAGTAATCCATGATCGGAATTCAAAGAATCCCACCGGAGCATACAGAACCCGACCAAGACCAGTCCGGCCTAAGGCCAAGGACTATGTTCCTGGACCGGCCAAAGCCTTGGTCCAGTCACATTAATATGAACTCGCCATCCGTATAAAGAATATAAAAGAGGAGAAGGAAATCAAATAAGAAAATGGGAAGAAATGGGTCTGGAACCACCAAACCAACCACAGCCACACGGCATCATGCCGCGGCCATGGCAGGATGGATCGGTCCATCCCACTCACCTTGGGCGTGCGCTCTGGAGTGCTCAAGCCCTTATCCAAATCCTTATCCTTGCCTCTGGTTCCCATCCTCAATCTATCTCCACTCCACACAAGCCAACTCATGATCGGAATCAATCACCAACTCACACAGCCAAGCCTTGATCGATCTCTCTCTCTCTTTCTTTCTTTCTTTCTCTCTGTCACGATTTTGGCAGAGCTTTCCTTAGGGTAAAATTGTGTCAATTCTGGACCCCCAGGGTCTGTATTTAAAGGCCAGAACCGACCCCCAACTGCCTGGGCGAACAGGCATGACTTGTTGGCCGAATGGGTGCAACTTGCACCATTCGCACCCCTTTGCCCCAACTGCCTCCAACCGCTCCTTCTCTCCCTTATCCTGTTTGATTGCAAGCTTCAGGGTCCTGTCTACTGCTCAGCCAACTTGTCCAAGACCCCAACTGGTCGGACCACCCTTGGCCACCCAGGCCGGCACCATAACTGCCCCTGACCCGAGTCCCTTGACTAAGACCCAAACCCTTCACCCAGCTGAGGTGAGCTGGTTGCTAGCTGCCCCAGATAAGTGAGCTATTGGTCCCGCTACCGGAGCTGACTTAGTCTAGTGGTCCAGCTGCTGTAGCTGACCTGGTCGAGTGTGATCTGTACCGAACTGTCCCGATCTTGATCTAGCTGGCTGAACTAGATCCATACCTTGTACAACTGCCTTAGAACTCCTCCAACCTTTCCCCCCTTGCCTTCCTTCGATTCTGGTTAAGTCTCAGCCTACTGAGGACCTTAACCATCCGTTCCAGCCATGATACGCTTGTCCTTAGGTCATGTGACCTGACTGGTGCGTCTCCTCGTACCATGGCTGTGCCCGAAGGCCTTATCCAGATTCAGGGACATGACAGGTCCATCTGGCCAAGAAAAATGACCCATACGTACTGATAGGCTGATATGATCAGCCTTATCCGAACTTAATGGAAGGATTTAACTCAATGGACCATGGACTGTCCGGACTTGTCCCATCAATACATGAAAAATGACCAATACGTACTGATAGGCTGATATGATCAGCCATCCGTACTTCCTGGAAGGACCAAGGACTGTCTAGACTTCGTCCATCAGTACATAAAAAAATCGACCCATACGTACCGACATGCTGATATGGTCAGCCTTATCCGTACTAAATGGAAGGATTTAACTCAACGAACCATAGACTGTCCTGGCTGGTCCCATCAGTACATGAAAAATGACCCATACGTACTGATAGGCTGATACGATCATCTATCTTTATTGCCTGGAAGGACCAAGGACTTTCAAGACTGGTCCATCAGGGCATGAAAAATCGACCCATACGTACTAATAGGCTGATTTGATCAGCCTTATCCATTCTGAATGGAAGGATTTAACTCAACGGACCATGGACTGTATAGACTGGTCCCATTAGTACATGAAATTGACCCATTCGTACTGATAGGCTTATACGATCAGCCATCCGTATTGCTTTGAGGGACCAAGGACTGTCCAGACTGGTCCATCATGCCATGAAAAATCAACCCATACGTTCTGATAGGCTGATATGATCAGCCTTACACGTACTGAATGGAAGGATTGAACTCAATGGACCACGGACTATTCGGACTGCTCATTTCAGTACATGAAAAATGACCCATACGTACTGATAGGCTGATAAGATCAGCCATCCGTACTGCCTGGAAGGACCAAGGACTGTCCAGACTTGGTCCATCAGTCCATAAAAAACCGACCCATACATACCATATGAAATGATCAGCCTTATCCGTACTGAATGGAAGGATTTAAATCAACGGACCATGGACTGTCCAGACTGGTCCCATCAGTACATGAAAATGACCATACATACTGATACACTACAGGAAATGTGGGTAGTAATAGCGGATGAAAAACCGCTATGATTCCCATTTAATAGCGTTTTCTTGTCCGTTCTGACATCGCCCGTTATAAAAGGTCCGACCCTTTTAATTGCGGTTTTTCTTTGTGCTATAATTAAGCGTATAACAATAGCGCGTTTGCGTTCACAATTTATATTATTTATAATAACATTGAACAAACGTTATTAGAACCTAATAATTTGATTTTACCAGTAGCAAAGATAGCAAATGTTTTGTGTTATTAATTAGTTTTTTAATTATCCAAAAATTAATTAACAATAATTATGAATTGATTTTTTATAATAATTAATTTGAAAATATGAAATAAAACAATTTAAATTATTAAAAATCCAAAAACACTATATAATTATTTAAATCCCATAACACAACATTATTACATTCATACAAACCAGCACACAAGCATACAACCTATCAATCTACCACTAATAACCCTTCACAATCATCCCTTACATCTATGCTCTTCCACCACCATCAAGCTTCTCATATATCTCTCTTCCCTCGCTTCTGTTAAGAGATTTTGCAGACTCTTGCAATCTTTTAGCAATCCATCTGGAATCTGAAAAAAAAAAAAAACAGTATATGTTAAGAGATTCACAGTAATTAGATAGAAATGATTCAGTAAATCCTAAAAAAAAAGAGAAGGTGAAGAAACAAAACCACGTTTCAATTGCTCTCCCTGTTTCACTTGATTGTTGTCTAAGCAAAGAGACTTTAACTGAACCAGATTGCAGAGTGATGCACGGAGCTCTTCAATGACGTTATCTGCAAGGCTATCCCAAATCAAGCGACCCATTGCAAAAAATAATAAACATAATGAGGAAAAAATTTGTTGTAATAAGATAGAAACTTGTAATAAAGAGAGTTCTTGTAACATTCATCAGGCAAACAGCTGATACGGTTTCCATAAAGCATCAAAACTTTGACAGATTGAAGTTTCCCAAGGTTCCCGGGAAGACGCTCAATTAGATAGCAGCTATTAACTGCCAAGATTCAACATTTTTATAAGATTAACTCTGAATCATCAACAGTTTCAGCTATTAACTCTGGAACACAACTCATGTCAGATTCATTAGTACCTTCTCCTTTTCATACGCCAACAACATAAAGTCTGAAACTTTACACAAAAACTCAACTGCTTCAAATGTTTCCAAGATATCTAAGGCACATAACAAGTTCTTAAAGAAACAGACACTCAGAAATAAACACAGCACAAAATCATTGCAGGTTTTAAATTTTAAGAACATAACAGTTTTGATGAAACGTTTACACTATCAGAAACTGATCAAAACGAAACACAGATCCTAAACAGCTCATATTAATTAATTACTCTTCTCAAACCTAGACAGACAGATAACACAGATTCTACACAAGCAAACAAAAATCTGAGACATGGAAAAAACTCGAAAGTGTCAAACTTTAATTTATTGGCGACCAATCACACGCAAAGGGTAAATGGCTGACCTTTGGCGTGAAGAAATGGGGAAGCTTGAGGAAGGAGGAGTGAGTATGGTAACACAAATTCATCTTCTTTCTTGAGAACAATCGTCCAGCTCGAATTGACGCCGCCACCGGAGAAGGGAGAATGAGAATGAGGTGTTGGCATTGACGAGAACATCCTACAGTGGCGAGGCGGAAATCTCCAGTTGCTCACGACTTACCTTCCTGTAAAATCAAAACAAAATCAGAGAGAGAGATGGCAATGGTGGTGACGATCTGGTGGTAGTGTGTGACAGGATAAGTCACAGTAGCAATTCATCCTTATCCAATTATTCTTATTTCGGTTTTCCTTATTTCTCTTCGCTTTATCTATTCTTTTTTCCTAGTTAGCTTTAGCTTTGCTTTTTACGTTAGTTATAAATAGTGCAGGCAAGTTAAGAACACATTCAATATAAACTATTTTCCAGCTATTACTTATTTCTCAAGCAACCATTGTTAAGTCCTTACAAGAACTTCTCAATACGAATACAGCCTTTCGATTTGATCCTTCTAACTTCGTGATCATATCCTACGACTGTGTTTACCTATTCTTCGAATCCATAGTAGGATTTCTAGTTTGGGATCTATCTTTCAGGTTTCCTATCTCAGTGGTATCAGAGCAGTGACTATTTTCTCAGGACCATATCATGGACACACGACAATCTTCTGCCTTGAATGAGATGAGCAAACAACTTGACGATCTTTGTTCATCACAAACACAACAATCGGAGGACATTCATAAGGATCTAGGTGGAGAAATTCCAGAAATCAAAGCAATGATCTCACAAATCCTAAAAGAGTCACCGATGACATCCCAAGAAAATCAAAATCAATCAGCTACAGGTGCTTCTTTCCAACAGTCTCGTCCAACAGAACAACCCTCACCAGACCAGAGTGGTATAAGAAACTCCCCACCCGACTTAGAACATCACCCGCCCATTCCAAACGCATTATCTTCACGCCTAACTAAGGTCAGATTTCCTATGTTCGACGGGACAGTAATAAAAGAATGGATCTATCAGTGTGAGCAATTCTTTTCCATCGACAACACTTCACCAGAACTCAAAGTCCTTCTTGCTTCACTTCACATGACAGGGAAAGCATTACAATGGCACCATTGATACATAGCAAATCGCTATAATATATATCCCCTTTGGCCTGAATAAGTTAGCGCTATAGCTTCAAGATTCGGAGAACTATATGACGATCCTCTTTCGGAACTGGTCAGCTTAAAACAAGCTAGCGACACCATCGATGTGTACCTGGAAAAATTCGATTGCGCTATGACACGACTAATGCTATCTCCAGAACATGCCTTGAGTATCTTTTTAACTAACATGAACCAGCATCTGGCCCTCCATGTTCGACAGTTTAACATCACAACAGTACCAGCAGCTGCAAGAATAGCAAGGCTCCATGAACTCTCACTTCAACATACTCCTGTGAAGACATCTCGAGCTTCATATACTCCATACCAGAAACAAAACTCTTCATCATACAGAACACAAAACCAGACTTACACACCACCGAACAACACAAAACCACTTATCACAAATGCACCACATCAACGACTCACATTTGAGGAGATGCAAGAACGCAAACGCAAGGGTTTATGTATGTTCTGTGAAGAACCTTTTACTCCAGGACACCAACTAAAACATAAACGCTCTCAAATACTGTACTTAGAAGCCGACAATGGTAACGATTCTGAGGAAGAAGAAGAAGAAGACTAGGCAAAAACAGTATTAGTAGACGAAGACGACAAAACCCCTACCATCTCTGTCCACGCCTTAAACGGGTGTCCAACCTACAACTGTATGCGAATTATGGGTCATCATGGGAAAAGAAAGCTACATATACTCATTGACCCCGAAAGTACACATAACTTATTCGACATACAGATCGCAAAGCTCTTAGGCTGTCACCTAAGACCAATCAAACCGATGCCTGTAATTGCAGCAAGTGGCGACCTTATCACAAATTATAAATGCAGTGACTTCACATGGAAGACACAGGGCTACAATTTCAAGACTGAAATTCGAACCCTCCCTTTAGGATGTAGCGATCTTGTACTCGGTGTGCAATGGATTTCCACATTAGGACCCATCTTGTGGGACTTCTTGAATCTTCGTATGGAATTCACATTCAACGGTCTGAAACATGTTCTCCGAGGAGTCACCCCAAACGATTCCAAGGTTATTTCCAGCAGCAGCCTGAATAAACTAATGCTCCAAGAACCACAGATCGCACTCCTACACCTCCGAGCCGTCGACGATACATCAGCACTACAACAAAGTCTCAACCCTACAACGATTCTCTATCATATTGAAGCCAGTGGTACAGAAACTGATGTCTCAGGGAGAATGCAACAACTCCTTGACATATATCCCGACGTCTTTGAAGAGCCAACAAACCTGCCCCCTTTTCACCAAGGATTTGATCACAAAATACCCCTGGAGTCAGGAGCAAACCCAATCAACTTAAGACCATATCGATACTCCTCTATACAAAAATATGCAATCAATAAGATGATCCAAGAGATGCTAACACAAGGGATAATTCAGTATAGCTCAAGCCCATACGCCTCACCAGTAGTTCTTGTAAAGAAGAAAGACGGGTCTTGGCGACTTTGAGTTGATTACAGAGGTCTGAATAAGCAAACCATCAAAGACAAATATCCAATACCACTACTGGAGGATTTGCTCGACGAACTAGGTGGTGCTAAATTCTTCTCTAAATTAGACTTACGAGCTGGATTTCATCAATTGCGAATGGCACCTGAAGACGTCCACAAAACCGCATTCTGTACGCACTCCGGACATTACGAATACCTCGTCATGCCCTTTGGTCTTACAAACGCTGCGTGTACGTTCCAAGGCCTCATGAATCATGTATTTGAACCTGTCCTTCGAAAATTCCTTCTGGTATTTTTCGATGATATTTTATTATATAGTAAAACATGGGATGATCACTTACTGCACCTGGATATGGTTTTCGCGATTCTACGCCATCAACAACTCTACCTCAAGAAAACAAAATGCACGTTTGGAGCAACAAAAATAGAATACCTTGGTCACTTTATCTCTCACAATGGCGTCAGCACAGATCCAGCGAAGATAAAAGCAGTGGAGCATTGGCCCACTCCAACAAATCAAAAGCAGCTACGGAGGTTTCTTGGCCTCGCTAACTACTATCGCCGCTTTATCCAGGGCCACAGCATCATTGCATGTCCCTTAACCCTCTTACTGCGAAAAGACAGCTTCTCATGGTCCTCTGAAGCCTCTAATGCCTTCCAGACACTAAAAGAAGCATTAATATCAGCTCCTGTCTTAGCCCTACCCGACTTTACCAAACAGTTCATCGTCGAAACTGATGCATCTAAAACCGGTATCGGGGCAGTTCTGATGCAAGATAAACACCCTGTCTGCTACATCAGTAGAGCTTTGGGTCCTCGCCATCAAAATCTCTCGGTGTATGAAAAAGAACTCCTCGCAGTCGTTCACGCAGTACAAACATGGAATGCTTACCTCGCCCACACCAAGTTCCTAATACGCACTGATCAAAGGAGCTTAAAATATTTGATGGAACAAAAGATAACCACGCCCTTTCAGCATATGTGGTTATCAAAGTTGATGGGTTATACATTCGAAATCCAATATAAACAAGGCAAAGAAAACGTTGCAGTTGACGCCCTATCTCGCGTATCTGGCTCTCAGCTTCTCCATCTCGCATTATCTCAGGTTCACCACGGGTTTTATGAAGCTTTATCACAACTTTGGGAAACTGACCAGAACCTCTGCAACATCATAACAGAGCTGAAAACAAAACCATCAAAGCATTCTGCTTACTCTTTCATCAATGGAGAGTTTCACAGAAAAGGGAAGCTTGTCGTTGGCGATAACCCTGAGGTCAAACTACATATCTTTAAATGGTTACACAACTCTGCAGTTGGAGGTCATTCAGGAAGAGATTCAACTCTACAACGAATCAAATCATTGTTTTTCTGGCCAAAAATGAGTCTGGAAACTCAAAATTACGTCCGCAACTGTTCAGTATGCCAACAAAATAAATACGATATAGCAAATAAAACTCAAAACAAATCAAATAGTGTTAGCGAACCTCCCTCAGACTTAAATTACACTGTCCCCAGTCTAATCTGCCCCGGTTTGGTTAGGAAAAATTTAAATCATAAGTAATAGTGTAAGTAAGAAACTCGATACCAGGCTCTGTAATTAGTGTCGATCGATGCAAGGTATGATATGTCGATCGATGTAGGCAGTTGAAGTACGAAGTTTTTGGAACTTTGGAACGGTACCGTCGATCGATGCGTGATGTCTGCTGCCGATCAATCTGAGATGTGGAGGCGTGTAGGGAATATTACGAAGGTTCCACTCTCAGGTTTAGCTTTTCTGCCATAACTCTAAGTATGATGCTCACTGATGATCCAGTGTCACAGAGGGCATTGGGAAACTCATGCACTTTAATCAAACATGGAACCACAAACTTCCCAGGATCACTTTTCTTTTTCAGAATGATCCTCTGCTCTGGAGTTGTCACATTCATGACCTTCGGTAGATGAACATGTTTTGTTGCGAGAAACCATCGATCGCTTCTGCAGTCCCTCCGTCGATCGATGGTTGAGGGTTTCCTCGATGTTGTTAACTCCATGGGTGTCGTCGATCAATGCGCCTTAACTTGTGTCGATCGATGCTTGTTCGACCTGTCGGACGAACATGAATTTTCCACACGGGAATCCCTCTCTAGCAGCCTTTCTCTCTTAACTTCTACCCAAAAATCATCATCAGTCTATGCATTGACGTGGTGACTATGTCCAGCCTCTATTTTCTCCTTGATCAGGCTCTCATGTCTCCTAATAGTTTCACTTGTCTGTATCACCTGATTCTCTAGCTTCTTCACATGGGTGTTGAGATTTTTGAACTTGGTGTTGAGGTTGAGGTACATGCCATCTATCTTTCCATTGAAGTCCACTGTCATCTTCTGCCGTCCCTCCAAAACTGTATCAACCATTGCTTCAATCTTGCTTCCTTGAGCTTCGGGAGGAGGGTTCTGGTAGTAGGAGTACTCATAGGTTCTGTTGTTGTTGAAGGGCCTTTGCTATGAATTTTGATTAAAGTTACTCCTTTGACAATTCCCATAGGAATTCCTGTTGAAACCTTGATTCCCTTGTCTCTGGAAACCATTCCCATCAAGGTACTTCACATCCTCTTCAATCTCTTCATCTCTAGACTCCACTGCTTCCACCTCTGCAAAAGTGACATGTTTCCTGAGAAACTTCTGAACACCATCCAGCTTTGCCTTGACTTCTTCAATCTGATCCTTGCTCATTGCTGGAGTTGATTTCTTCCTCTCAAAATTTGTGTTCTTGGTGCTATTGCTGGATGCCAGATTCTCAATCAACCTTGTAGACTCTTCAGGACTCCTAGTGCTGAAATTCCCCTCACTAGCTGTGTCCAAGGCCATCTGGTGTTGTAGTCCAATACCTCTAAAGAAAGGGCTGAGAAGTTGCACTTTGTTGAACCCATGATATGGACAATCTCTCTGGTATGATTTGAATCTGATCCAGGAATTTCTGAAGGATTCTGAAGGATCTTGGGAAAAGGTGGCAATCTTGCTTCTCAGATCTTCTGCTCTCGCGTCATCAAAGAAGTTGCGCAAGAAAGCATTGTTGATGTCAGTCCAAGATGTCAGGGATCCTGGTGGTAACTGCTTGAGACAATATGAAGGTTCTCCAACAAGTGAGTACTTGAAGAGCTTACAGAAAAGATAGTTGTCAGGGACTCCATTGGATTTAATGGCGGTCACTAGAGCCTCAAAATCGCTCCATAAGGTGCTCATGTCGCAGCCCATGGTAGGGTGTCTGTGTTACAAGTCCGAAGAAGGCGGGCTTGATTTCAAAATCGTGTCTATGAAAAGCTGGAGGACGAATGGCGGATATGTTGGCGTAGTACTGGTATGGACGGTTGTAGTCAGCAAGTGTTCTCTGAGCAGCTTGGGCATTAGCTTCAGGTTGAGCTTCTGCAGCACCTACTTCCGCTCCTGCATCAGGGATTAGAGTTCCCTGATCGTCTATCTTCTGACCTGCTGCATTACACACGTGACTGTCAGGGTCACGCAGGTCTCCGTTCACATCTCTAATCAGTATCAAGGTAGCAACCATCTGAACTCGTCTGTGTATGTCGATCGATGCGGGTTGGTTGACGTTGATCGGTGCTAAATGGTCAGCGTCGTTCGATGGATGTATGTTGATGTCGATCGATGGCTGTAGGTTGACGTCGGTCAATGCTGAGTGATCAATGTTGGCCGACGGTAGAGTTCAGATGATGATCGATACGGTCCGTGAAGAAGTGTCGGTCGACGCGGTACTAGTGTCGTCGATGATGCTTGTCAACTTTCTTTACGGATTGAGCGTTCAATTCTATCAGGGTCAGAGAGTGTTATCGATTCTTGTCCTTTGTTGCTTCTGGTGCTTCTTTTCATGTACCTGAAAACAAGGAAAAGAAAAATTATTAGTAACTTGAAAAATAAGTAACAAACCTAGACTAAATCCTTGAAATTAAATCTAATGGCGATCTATGCTCCCCGGCAACGGCGCCAAATATGACTTGGTGTGTATTTTGTTCTAGCAGGGTAATGAATATCCTAAACAACTACCGTCAAATTAACCCTAAACACACTCTATAATATACTCTTGTCAAAAGAGATCAGGTGTAGTACTTAGGGATCGAATCCACAGAGAGCAAAGGCACAAAATAGATTTCTTATTTCTAAAGACTAAGCTAGGTGAATATATATATTAGTAAAGAATAACCAGATTAAAGAAGTATTTCTTGTCAAGAAGTAGGATGCAATATGGAAATATGCTACTAATGCAAATATGAAAATATTCTAGATGTAAATATAAATGTAAATATGCTAGATCTAGTGTTTCAAACTTTATGAATTATAATGGATAGGAGGCACGAAAATGTAAATATTCTAGAACTCAAATGTTAACTAATCTGATCCTTTTAACTCCAACTCTTGTATGCGAGCAAAAGGAATGACCATCGATCGACGACTAAGTCCTTGTGACGATCGACAGTGAAATCAGAAGGAAGTATGGACGAGATTTGAAAGTCCCCCAGACTTATTAGACTAGCTCTCGCATGTATCTAATAGCCTAATTCAACAAAATAAATTCTTGCATAGAACCTACTCTTGTAGTTGTCCATGTCCTATCATCGAGATCCTAGTTAGCTACTCTAAAATGCAAGCATTAAGCACAACTCAATTGATGGATATTAACTTAACCTAATAATCCTATTTTGGGATAATCCATAGATAATATCATTCAACCCTAAATCTAATTAGTAACTACTCAAGCATGATCTTTGTCACAGAAATCATAGATGAATAGAATAAATATGATATAAAATATAAAAACTAAAGGAGTTCTAGGAGGACTTTGAAGGAGTCTCTCCTTTCTCTCCTAATACAAAATGAATCTAAAAATGCTTTGTCAAAAACCTCTCTCTCTGTCTCTCTCTCTATCAAGACATAAATATAAATATAAAAACCGTAAGTCTAGGTCGAAAACTCGTCCAGGGTATTTTCTTCTTTCTGACTTGGGCTTTGATCATCGATCGATGGCAAGTGTGCTACATCGATCGCTCTCGAGCTTCGATCATCATTTGACGTCATGTGTGTTCAATCGAACGATGGCTTCGTTGACTCCTTAGATGGTCTGCTACTGATTCTTCTATTCTAAATGCTCCAAAAGAGCCAAGTATCTCATATATCTCCAAAACGTTCATGAACCTGTAAATACTCCAAAACATAACATAGACAAACATAATAGACTCTAAATAAAGCCTATAACATGGCCTAAAACTGGTAATAAACACACTATATATATAGGCTTATACGATCAGCCATGGAAGGATTTAACTCAATGGACTATGGACTGTCCAGACTAGTCTATCAGGCCATAAAAACTCGACCCATACATACTGATGGGCTGATATGATCAGCCTTATCCATAGTGAATGGAAGGATTTAACTCAACAGACCATGGAGGGTCCAGACTGGTCCAATCAGTACATGAAGGACCAAGGACTGTCCAGACTAGTCTATCAGGCCATGAAAAATCGACCCATACATACTGATGGGCTGATATGATCAGCCTTATCCATAGTGAATGGAAGGATTTAACTCAACGGACCATGGACGGTCCAGACTGGTCCAATCAGTACATGAAAAATGACCCATACATACTGATAGGCTTATACGATCAGCCATCCGTACTGCCTGGAAGGACCAAGGACTGTCCAGACTTGGTCCATCAAGGCATGAAAAATCAACCCTTTACGTACTGATGGGCTGATATGAGCAGCCTTATCAATACTGAATGGAAGGATTTAACTCAACGGACCATGGACTGTCCGGACTTGTCCCATCAGTACATGAAAAATGACCCATACATATTGATAGGCTGATACGATCAGCCATCCGTACTGCCTGGAAGGACCAAGGGCTATTGAGACTGGTCCATTAGGCCATGAAAAATCGGCCAATACGTACTGATAGGCTGATATGATCAGCCTTATCCGTACTGAACGGATAGTTTTAACTCAACGGACCATGGACTGTCAAGACTGGTCCCATCAGTACATTAAAAATGACCCATACATACTGATAGGCTTATACGATCAGCCATATGTACTGCCTGGAGGGACCAAGGACTGTCCAGACTAGTACATCAGGCCATGAAAAATAAACCCATACTTACTGATAGGCTGATATGATCAGCTTTATTCGTACTAAATGGAAGTATTTAACTGAACGGACCATGGACTGTCCGGACTTGTCACATAAGTACATGAAAAATGATCCATACGTATTGATAGACTGATACAATCTGCCATTCGTACTGCCTAGAAGGACCAAGGCCTGTCTAGACTGGTCCATCAGGCCATGAAAAATGACCCATACATACTGATAGGCTGATATGATATGCCCTATTCGTACTGAATGGAAGGATTGAACTCAACGGACCATGACTGTCCGGACTGGTCTCATCAGTATATGAAAAATGACCTATACGTACTGATAGGCTTATACGATCAGCAATTCGTACTGCCTAGAAGGACCTAGGATTGTCCGGACTAGTGTATCAGGCCATGAATAAGTGGCCCATACATACTGATAGGCTGGTATGATCAGCCTTACCCGTACTGAATGGAAGGATTTAACTCAACGGACCATGGACTGTCTGGACTTGTCCCATTAGTACATGAAAAATGACCCATACGTATTGATAGGCTGATACGATCAGCCATCCGTACTGCCTAGAAGGACCAAGGACTATCGAGACTGGTCCATTAGGCAATGAAAAATCGACCCATACATATTGATAGGCTGATATGATCAGCCTTATCCGTACTGAACAAAAGGATTTAACTCAACGGACCATGGACTATCCAGACTGGTCCGATCAATACATGAAAAATTACCCATACGTACTGATAGGCTGATACGATCAGCCATCCGTACTGCCTGGAAGGACCAAGGAATATCGAGACTGGTCCATTAGGCCATGAAAAATTGACCCAAATGTACTGATAGGCTGATATGATCAGCCTTATCCGTACTGAACAAAAGGATTTAACTCAATGTTGCATGAACTGTCCAGACTGGTCCCATCAATACATGAAAAATGACCCATACGTACTGGTATGCTTATACGATCAGCCATCCGCACTGCCTGGAGGGACCAAAGACTGTCCAGACTGGTCCATCAGGCCATGAAAAATGACCCATATATACTGATAGGCTTATATGATCAGCCTTATCTGAACTGACTGGAAGGATTTAACTCAAGGACCATGAACTGTCCAAACAAGTCACATCAGTACATGAAAAATGACCCTTATGTACTGATAGGCTGATAAGATCAGCCATCCGTACTGCCTGGAAGAACCAAGGACTGTCCAGACTTGGTCCATCAGGGCATCAAAAATCGACCCATACGTACTGATAGGCTGATATGATCAGCCTTATCCATACTGAATGGAAGGATTTAACTCAACGGACCATGGACTGTCCGGACTTCTCCCATCAGTACATGAAAAATGACCCATACGTACTGATAGGCTGATACGATCAGCCATCCGTATTGCCTGCAGAGACCAAGGCTTGTCAAGACTGGCCATCAGGCCTTGAAAAATCGACCCATACATACTGATAGGCTGATATGATCAGCCTTATCCGTACTGAATGGAAGGATTTAACTCAACGTACCACGGACTGTCCATACTGGTCCAATCAGTACATGAAAATGACCCATATGTACTGATAGGCTGATACGATCAGCCATCCGTACTGCCTGGAAGGACCAAGGATTGTTCAGACTTGGTCCATCTAGGCATGAAAAATCAACCCATATGTACTGATGGGCTGATATGATCAGCCTTATCCATACTGAATGGAAGGATTTAACTCAACGGACCATGGACTGTCTGGACTTGTCCCATTAGGACATGAAAAATGACCCATACGTATTGATAGGCTGATACGATCAGCCATCCGTACTGCCTGGAAGAACCAAGGACTATCGAGACTGGTCCATTAGGCCATGAAAAATCAACCCATACATACTGATAGGCTGATATGATCAGCCTTATCTGTACTGAACAGCAGGATTTAACTCAACGGACCATGGACTATCCAGACTTGTCCCATCAATACATGAAAAATGACCCATACGTACTGATAGGTTGATACGATCAGCAATCCGTACTCCCTGGAAGGACCAAGGACTATCGAGACTGGTCCATTAGGCCATGAAAAAATTACCCATACGTACTGATAGGCTGATATGATCAGCCTTATCCGTACTGAACAGGAGTATTTAACTCAACGTACCATGAACTTTTCAGACTGGTCCCATCAGTACATAAAAAATGACCCATACGTACTGGTAGGCTTATACGATCAGCCATCCGCACTGCCTGGAGCGACTAAGGACTGTCCATACTGGTCCACCAGGCCATAAAAAATGACCCATATATACTTATAGGCTTGTATGATTAGCCTTATCCGAACTGACTGGAAGGATTAAACTCAAGGACCATGAACTGTCCAAACTGGTCCCATCAGTACATGAAAAATGACCCTTATGTACTGATAGGCTGATAAGATCAGCCATCCGTACTGCCTGGAAGGACTGACTGTCCAAACTTGATCCATCAGGGTATCAAAAATTGACCCATACGTACTGATAGGCTGATATGATCAGCCTTATCCATACTGAATGGAAGGATTTAACTCAATGGACCGTGGACTGTCCGGACTTGTCCCATCAGTACATGAAAATTGACCCTTACGTACTGATAGGCTGATACGATCAGCCATCTGGATTGCCTGCAGAGACCAAGGCTTGTTAACCTGGTCCATAAGGCCATGAAAAATCGACCCATGCGTACTGATAGGCTGATATGATCATCCTTATCCGTACTAAGTGGAAGGATTTAACTCAACATACCATGGACTGTCTAGACTGGTCCCATCAGTACATGAAAAATGACCCATACGTACTGATAGGCTGATACGATCAGCCATCTGTACTGCCTGGAAGGACCAAGGACTGTCCAGACTTGGTCCATCAGGGCATGACAAATCGACCTATATGTACTGATAGGCTGATATGATCAGCCTTATCCATACTGAACGGAAGGGTTTAACTCAACGGACCATGGACTGTCTAGACTGGTCCCATCAGTACATGAAAAATGACCTATACGTACTGATAGGCTGATATGATCATCCATTTGTACTGCCTAGAAGGACCAAGGACTTTCTAGACTTGGTCCATCAGTCCAAAAAAAATCAACCCATACGTACCGATAGGCTGATATGATAACCTTATCCAAACTATATGGAAGGATTTAACTCAACAGACCATGAACTGTCTAGACTGGTCCCATCAATACATGAAAATGACCCATACATACTGATAGGCTGATACGATCAGTCATCCGTACAGCCTGGAAGGACCAAGGACTGTTCAGACTTGGTCCATCTGGGCACGAAAAATCAACCCATATGTACTGATGGGCTGATATGATCAGCCTTATCCATACTGAATGAAAAGATTTATCTCAACGGACCATGGACTGTCTGGACTTGTCCCATTAGGACATGAAAAATGACCCATACGTATTGATAGGCCGATACGATCAGCCATCCGTACTGCCTGGAAGAACCAAGGACTATCGAGACTGGTCCATTAGGCCATGAAAAATCAACCCATACATACTGATAGACTGATATGATCAGCCTTATCTGTACTGAACAGCAGGATTTAACTCAACGGACCATGGACTATCCAGACTTGTCCCATCAATACAAGAAAAATGACCCATACGTACTGATAGGTTGATAAGATCAGCAATCCGTACTCCCTGGAAGGACCAAGGACTATCGAGACTGGTCCATTAGGCCATGAAAAATTTACCCATACGTACTGATAGGCTGATATGATCAGCCTTATCCGTACTGAACAGGAGTATTTAACTCAACGTACCATGAACTTTTCAGACTGGTCCCATCAGTACATAAAAATGACCCATACGTACCGGTAGGCTTATACGATCAGCCATCCGCACTGCCTGGAACGACTAAGGACTGTCCATACTGGTCCACCAGGCCATAAAAAATGACCCATATATACTTATAGGCTTGTATGATTAGCCTTATCCGAACTGACTGGAAGGATTAAACTCAAGGACCATGAACTGTCCAAACTGGTCCCATCAGTACATGAAAAATGACCCTTATGTACTGGATGGCTGATAAGATCAGCCATCCGTACTGCCTGGAAGGACTGACTGTCCAAACTTGATCCATCAGGGTATCAAAAATTGACCCATACGTACTGATAGGCTGATATGATCAGCCTTATCCATACTGAATGGAAGGATTTAACTCAATGGACCATGGACTGTCCGGACTTGTCCCATCAGTACATGAAAAATGACCCTTACGTACTGATAGGCTGATACGATCAGCCATCCGGATTGCCTGCAGAGACCAAGGCTTGTTAACCTGGTCCATCAGGCCATGAAAAATCGACCCATACGTACTGATAGGCTGATATGATCATCCTTATCCGTACTAAGTGGAAGGATTTAACTCAACATACCATGGACTGTCTAGACTGGTCCCATCAGTACATGAAAAATGACCCATACGTACTGATAGGCTGATACGATCAGCCATCTGTACTGCCTGGAAGGACCAAGGACTGTCCAGACTTGGTACATCAGGGCATGAAAAATCGACCTATATGTACTGATAGGCTGATATGATCAGCCTTATCCATACTGAATGGAAGGGTTTAACTCAACGGACCATGGACTGTCTAGACTGGTCCCATCAGTACATGAAAAATGACCTATACGTACTGATAGGCTGATATGATCATCCATTTGTACTGCCTAGAAGGACCAAGGACTTTCTAGACTTGGTCCATCAGTGCAAAAAAAATCAACCCATACGTACTGATAGGCTGATATGATAACCTTATCCAAACTATATGGAAGGATTTAACTCAACAGACCATGAACTGTCTAGACTGGTCCCATCAATACATGAAAATGACCCATACATACTGATAGGCTGATACAATCAGTCATCCGTACAGCATGGAAGGACCAAGGACTGTTCAGACTTGGTCCATCTGGGCATGAAAAATCAACCCATATGTACTGATGGGCTGATATGATCAGCCTTATCCATACTGATTGAAAAGATTTATCTCAACGGACCATGGACTGTCTGGACTTGTCCCATTAGGACATGAAAAATGACCCATACGTATTGATAGGCCGATACGATCAGCCATCCGTACTGCCTGGAAGAACCAAGGACTATCGAGACTGGTCCATTAGGCCATGAAAAATCAACTCATACATACTGATAGACTGATATGATCAGCCTTATCTGTACTGAACAGCAGGATTTAACTCAACGGACCATGGACTATCCAGACTTGTCCCATCAATACAAGAAAAATGACCCATACGTACTGATAGGTTGATAAGATCAGCAATCCGTAATCCCTGGAAGGACCAAGGACTATCGAGACTGGTCCATTAGGCCATGAAAAATTTACCCATACGTACTGATAGGCTGATATGATCAGCCTTATCCGTACTGAACAGGAGTATTTAACTCAACGTACCATGAACTTTTCAGACTGGTCCCATCAGTACATAAAAAATGACCCATACGTACCGGTAGGCTTATACGATCAGCCATCCGCACTGCCTGGAACGACTAAGGACTGTCCATACTGGTCCACCAGGCCATAAAAAATGACCCATATATACTTATAGGCTTGTATGATCAGCCTTATCCGAACTGACTTGAAGGATTAAACTCAAGGACCATGAACTGTACAAACTGGTCCCATCAGTACATGAAAAATGACCCTTATGTACTGATAGGCTGATAAGATCAGCCATCCGTATTGCCTGGAAGGACCGACTGTCCAAACTTGATCCATCAGGGTATCAAAAATTGACCCATAGGTACTGATAGGCTGATATGATCAGCCTTATCCATACTGAATGGAAGGATTTAACTCAATGGACCATGGACTGTCCGGACTTGTCCCATCAGTACATGAAAAATGACCCATACGTACTGATAGGCTGATACGACCAGCCATCCGGATTGCATGCAGAGACCAAGGCTTGTCAACCCGGTCCATCAGGCCATGAAAAATCGACCCATACGTACTGATAGGCTGATATGATCAGCCTTATCCGTACTAAGTGGAAGCATTTAACTCAACATACCATGGACTGTCCAGACTGGTCCCATCAGTACATGAAAAATGACCCATATGTACTGATAGGCTGATACGATCAGCCATCCGTACTGCCTGGAAGGACCAAGGACTGTCCAGACTTGGTCCATCAGGGCATAAAAAATCGACCTATATGTACTGATAGGCTGATATGATTAGCCTTATCCATACTGAATGGAAGGGTTTAACTCAACGGACAATGGACTGTCTAGACTGGTCCCATCAGTACATGAAAAATGACCTATACATACTGATAGGCTGATATGATCATCCATTTGTACTGCCTAGAAGGACCAAGGACTTTCTAGACTTGGTCCATCAGTCCATAAAAAATCAACCCATATGTACCGATAGGCTGATATGATCACTTTATCCAAACTATATGGAAGGATTTAACTCAACAGACCATGGACTGTCTAGACTGGTCCCATCAGTACATGAAAAATTACCCATATGTACTGATAGGCTGATACGATCAGCCATCCGTACTGCCTGGAAGGACCAAGGATTGTTCAGACTTGGTCCATCTGGGCATGAAAAATAACCCCATATGTACTGATGGGCTGATATGATCAGCCCTATCCATACTGAATGGAAGGATTTAACTCAACGGACCATTGACTGTCTGAACTTGTCCCATTAGGACATGAAAAATGACCCATACGTATTGATAGGCTGATACGATCAGCCATCCGTACTGCCTGGAAGAACCAAGGACTATCGAGACTGGTCCATTAGGCCATGAAAAATCAACCCATACATACTGATAGGCTGATATGATCAGCCTTATCTGTACTGAAAAGAAGGATTTAACTCAACGGACCATGGACTATCCAGACTTGTCCCATCAATACATGAAAAATGATCCATACGTACTGATAGGTTGATACGATCAGCAATCCGTACTCCCTGGAAGGACCAAGGACTATCGAGACTGGTCCATTAGGCCATGAATAATTTACCCATACGTACTGATAGGCTGATATGATCAGCCTTATCCGTACTGAACAGGAGTATTTAACTCAACGTACCATGAAATTTTCAGACTGGTCCCATCAGTACATGAAAAATGACCCATACGTACTGGTAGGCTTATACGATCAGCCATCCGCACTGCCTGGAGGGACTAAGGATTGTCCAGACTGGTCCACCAGGCCATAAAAAATGACCCATATATACTGATAGGCTTGTATGATCAGCCTTATCCGAACTGACTGGAAGGATTAAACTCAAGGACCATGAACTGTCCAAACTGGTCCCATCAGTACATGAAAAATGACCCTTATGTACTGATAGGCTGATAAGATCAGCCATCCGTACTGCCTGGAAGGACCGACTGTCCAAACTTGATCCATCAGGGTATCAAAAATTGACCCATACGTACTGATAGGCTGATATGATCAGCCTTATCCATACTGAATGGAAGGATTTAACTCAATGGACCATGGACTGTCCGGACTTGTCCCATCAGTACATGAAAAATGACCCATACGTACTGATAGGCTGATACGATCAGCCATCCGAATTGCCTGCAGAGACCAAGGCTTGTTAACCTGGTCCATCGGGCCATGAAAACTCGGCCCATACGTACTGATAGGCTGATATGATCAGCCTTATCCGTACTAAGTGGAAGGATTTAACTCAACATACCATGGACTGTCCAGACTGGTCCCATCAGTACATGAAAAATGACCCATACGTACTGATAGGCTGATACGATCAGCCATCTGTACTGACTGGAAGGACCAAGGACTGTCCAGACTTGGTCCATTAGGGCGGAAAAATCGACCTATATGTACTGATATGCTGATATGATCAGCCTTATCCATACTGAATGGAAGGGTTTAACTCAACGGACCATGTACTGTCTAGACTGGTCCCATCAGTACATGAAAAATGACCTATATGTACTGATAGGCTGATATGATCATCCATTTGTACTGCCTAGAAGGACCAAGGACTTTCTAGACTTGGTCCATCAGTCCAAAAAAAATCAACCCATACGTACCGATAGGTTGATATGATAACCTTATCCAAACTATATGGAAGGATTTAACTCAACAGACCATGGACTGTCTAGACTGGTCCCATCAGTACATGAAAATGACCCATACATACTGATAGGCTGATACTATCAGTCATCCGTACTGCCTGGAAGGACCAAGGACTGTCTAGACTTGGTCCATCAGTCCATAAAAAATCGACCCATACGTACTGATAGGCTGATATGATCAGCCTTATTTGTACTGAATGGAAGGATTTAACTCAACGGACCATGGACTGTCCGGACTGGTCTCATCAGTACATGAAAATGACCCATACGTACTGATAGGCTTATACGATCAGCCATCGGTACTGCCTGGAAGGACAAGGACTGTCCGGACTAGTGTATCATGACATGAAAAATCGACTCATACGTACTGATAGGCTGATATGATCAGCCTTATCCGTACTGAATGGAAGGATTTAACAAAAACGGACCATGGACTGTCCAGACTGGTCCCATCAGTACATGATAAATGACCCTTACGTACTGATAGGCTGATATAATCAGCCATTTCTACTGCCTTGAAGGACCAAGGACTGTCCAGACTTGGTCCATCAGGGCATAAAAAATTGACCTATACGTACTGATAGGCTGATATGGTCCGCCTTATCCATACTGAATGGAAGGATTTAACTCAACGGCCATGGACTGTCCGGACTGGTCCCATCAATACATGAAAAATGACCTATACGTACCGGTAGGCTTATACGATCAGCCATCCGTATTGCCTGGAGGGACCAAGGATTGTCAAGACTGGTCCATCAGGCCATGAAAAATCAACCCATACGTACTGATAGGCTGATATGATCAGCCTTATCCGTACTAAATGGAAGGATTTAACTCAACGGATCATGGACTGTCCGGACTGGTCCCATTTGTACATGAAAATGACCCATACGTACTGATAGGCTGATACGATCAGCCATCTGTACTGCTTGGAAGGACCATGGACTGTGGAGACTGAGCAATCAGGCCATGAAAAAACAACCCACACGTAATGACAAGCTGATATGATCAGCCTTATCCGTACTGAATGGAAGGATTTAACTCAACGGACCATGGACTGTCTAGACTGGTCCCTTCAGTAGATGAAAAATGACCCATACGTACTGATAGGCTGATACGATCAGCCATCTGTACTGCACGGAAGGACCAAGGACTGTCCAGACTGGTCCATCAGGCCATGAAAAAAACAAACCCATACGTACTGATAGGCTGGTATGATCAGCCTTATCCGTATTGAATGGAAAGATTTAACTCAACAGACCATGGAGGGTCTGGACTGGTCCAATAAGTACACGAACAATGTCCTATACATACTGATAGGCTGATATGATCAGCCATTCAAATTGCCTTGAAGGACCAAGGACTGTCTATACTTGGTCCATTAGTCCATAAAAAAACAACCCATACGTTCCGATAGGCTGATATGATCAGCTTTATCCGTACTATAAGGACGGATTTAACTCAATAAACCAAGGACTATATGATCAGTACATGAAAATGACCCATATGTACTGATAGGCTGATACGATCAACCATCCGTACTGCCTGGAAGGACCAAGGACTGTCTACACTTGGTCCATCAGTCCATAAAAAATTGACCCAAACGTACTGATAGGATGATATGATCAGCCTTACCCGTACTGAATGGAAGGATTTAACTCAACGGACCAAGGACTGTCCAGAGTGGTCCATCAGGCCATGAAAAATCAAACAATACGTACTGATAGGCTGATACGATAATTCAACAGACCATGAACTGTCCGGACTGGTCCCATCAGTACATGAAAAATGA
>MU106201.1:117641-136138 GCA_012274485.2 Sinapis alba | reverse complement strand
GTACTGATAGGCTGATACGATCAACCATCCGTACTGCCTGGAAGGACTAAGAACTGTCTACACTTGGTCCATCAGTCCATAAAAAATTGACCCATACGTACTGATAGGCTGATATGATCAGCCTTATCTGTATTGAATGGAAGGATTTAACTCATTGGACCATGGACTGTCCGGACTGGTCTCATCATTACATGAAAAATGACCCATATGTACTGATAGGCTTGTATGATCTGCCATCCGTACTGCCTGGAAGGACCAAGGACTGTCTGGACTAGTCTATCAGGCCATGAAAAATCGATTCATACGTACGGATAGGCTGATATGATCAGCCTTACCCATACTGAACGGAAGGATTTAACTCAACGGACCATGGACTGTCAAGACTGCTCCCATCAGTACATGAAAAATGACCCATACGTACTGATAGGCTGATACGATCAGCCATCCGTACTGCCTGGAAGGACCAAGGACGGTCCAGACTGGTCCATCAGGGCATAAAAAAATCAACCCATACGTACTGATAGGCTGGTATGATTAGCCTTATCCGTACTGAATGGAAGGTTTTAACTCAACAGACCATGAACTGTCTGGACTGGTCCTATCAGTACACGAATAATGACCTATACGTACTGATAGGCTGATCGGTACGATATGATCAGCCTTATCCGTACTGTATGGAAGGATTTAACTCAAAAGACCATGGACTGTCCAGACTGGTCCCATCAGTACATGAAAATGACCCATACATACTGATAGGCTTATACGATCAGCAACCCGTACTGCCTAGAAGGACCAAGGACTGTCCATACTGGTCCATCAGGCCATGAAAATGACCCATACATACTGATAGGCTGATAAGATCAGCCTTATCCGTAATGAATGAAAGGATTTAACACAATGGACCATGGACTGTCCGGACTGGTACCATAAGTACATTGAAAATGACCCATACGTACGGATAGGCTGATACGATCATCCATCTGTACTGCCTGGAAGGACCAAGGACTGTCAACACTGGTCCATCAGGGCAAGAAAAATTGACCCATCCATACTGATAGGCTTATATGATCAGCCTTATCCGTACTGAATGGAAGGATTTAACTAAACGGATCATGGAATTACCAGACGGGTATTTCAGTACATGAAAAATGACCCTTTCGTACTGATAGGCTGATACGATCAGCCATCCGTACTGCCCGGAAGGACCAACGACTGTCTAGACTTGGTACATCAGTCCATAAAAATTTGACCAATACGTACTGATAGGCTGATATGATCAGCCTTATCCATACTGAATGGAAGGAATTAACTCAACGCACCATGGACTGTTCATACTGGTCCCACCAGTACATGAAAAATGACCCATATGTACTGATAGGCTGATACGACCAGCCATCCGTACTGCATGGAAGGACCAAGGACTGTCCGGACTAGTATATCAGGCCATGAAAAATTGACTCATATGTACTGATTGGCTGATATGATCAGCGTTACTCGTACTGAATGGAAGGATTTAACTCAATGGACCATGGACTGTCAAGACTGGTCCCATCATTACATGAAAAATGACCCATACGTACTGATAGGCTAATACGATCAGCAATCCGTACTGCACGGAAGGACGAAGGACTGTCCAGACTTGGTCCATCAGGGAATGAAAAATCGACCCATACGTACTGATGCGCTGGTATGATCAGCATCATCCATACTGAATTGAAGGATTTAACTCAACAAACCATGGACTGTCTAGACTGGTCCCATCAGTACACGAAAAATGACCTATACTTACTGATAGGCTGATATGATCAGCCATTCGTACTGCCTAGAAGAACAAAGGACTATCTAGACTTGGTCCATCAGTCCATAAAAAATCAACCCATACGTACCGATAGGCTGATATGATCAGCCTTATCCGTACTGTATGGAAGGATTTAACTTAACAGACCATAGACTGTCCAGACTGGTCCCATCAGAATATGAAAATGACCCATACGTACTGATAGGCTGATACGATCATCCATCCGTACTGCCTGGAAGGACCAAGGTCTTTCTAGACTTGGTCCAACAGTCCATAAAAAAATCAACCCATGCGTACTGATATGATCAGCCTTATTTGTATTGAATGGAAGTATTTAACTCAACGGACCATGGACTGTCTAGACTAGTCCCATCAGTACATGATAAATGACCCATATGTACTGATAAGCCTTATCCGTCTGTATGGAAGGATTTTACTCAAAAGACCATGGATTGTCCAGACTGGTCCCATCAGTACATGAAAATGACCCATACATACTGATAAGCTTATACGATCAGCAATCCGTACTGCCTGGAAGGACCAAGGACTGTCCATACTGGTCCATCAGGCCATGAAAAATGACCCATACATACTGATAGGCTTATATGATCAGCCTTATCCGTAATGAATGAAAGGATTTAACTCAACGGACCATGGACTGTCCAGAATGGTCCCAAAAGTACATGAAAAATGACCCATACGTACGGATAGGCTGATACGATCAGCCATATGTACTGCCTGGAAGGACCAAGGACTGTCAAGACTGATCCATCAGGGCAAGAAAAATCGACCCATACATACTGATAGGCTTATATGATCAGCCTTATCCGTACTGAATGGAAGGATTTAACTAAACGGATCATGGAATTACCAGACGGGTATTTCAGTACATGAAAAATGACCCTTTCGTACTGATAGGCTGATACGATCAGCCATCCATACTGCCCGGAAGGACCAGGGACTGTCTAGACTTGGTCCATCAGTCCATAAAAAATCGACCAATAAGTACTGATAGGTTGATATGATCAGGCTTATCTATACTGAATGGAAGGATTTAACTCAACAGACCAAGGACTATCCAGACTGGTCCCATCAGTACATGAAAAATGACCCATATGTACTGATAGGCTGATACGATCAGCCATCCCAAATGCGTGGAAGGACCAAGGACTTTCCGGACTAGTCTATCAGGCCATGAAAAATTGACTCATATGTACTGATTGGCTGATATGATCAGCCTTACTCGTACTGAATGGAAGGATTTAACTCAACGGACCATGGATTGTCAGGACTGGTCCCATCAGTACACAAAAAATGACCCATACGTACTGATAGGCTGATAAGATCAGCCATCCGTACTGTACGGAAGGACGAAGGACTGTCAAGACTTGGTCCATCAGGGAATGGAAAATCGAACCATACGTACTGATACGCTGGTATGATCAGCCTTATCCGTATTGAATGGAATGATTTAACTCAACAGACCATGGACTGTCTAGACTGGTCCCATCAGTACACGAAAATGACCTATACTTACTGATAGGCTGATATGATCAGCCATTCGTACTGCCTAGAGGAACAAAGGACTATCTAGACTTGGTCCATCAGTCCATAAAAAATCAACCCATACTTACCGATAGGCTGATATGATCAGCCTTACCCGTACTGTATGGAAGGATTTAACTCAACAGCCCATGGACTGTCCATTAAAAAATCAACCCATATGTACTGATATGATCAGCCTTATTTGTATTGAATGGAAGTATTTAACTCAACGGACCATGGACTGTCTAGACTAGTCCCATCAGTACATGAAAAATGACCCATATGTACTGATAGGCTTATACGATCAGCAATCCGTACTGCCTGGAAGGACCAAGGACTGTCCATATTGGTCCATCATGACATGAAAAATGACCCATACATACAGATAGGCTGATATGATCAGCCTTATCCGTAAAGAATGGAAGATTTAACTCAACGGACCATGGACTGTCCGGACTGGTCCCATCAGTACAAGAAAAATGACCCATACGTACTGATAGGCTGATACGATCAGGCATCCGTACTGCCCGGAAGGACCAAGGACTGTCTAGACTTGGTCCATCAGTCCATAAAAAATCGACCCATACGTACTGATAGGATGATGTGATCCTTATCTGTTCTGAGTGGCAGGATTTAACTCAATGGACCATGGACTGTCCGGACTGGTCTCATCAGTACATAAAAAATGACCCATATGTACTGATAGGCTTATACGATCTGCCATTCGTAATGCCTGGAAGGACCAAGGACTGTCCGGACTAGTCTATCAGGCCATAAAAAATCGAACCATACGTACTGATAGGCTCATATGATCATCCTTACCCATACTGAATGGAAGGATTTAACTCAACGGACCATGGATTGTCAAGACTGGTCCCATCAGCACATGAAAAATGACCCATACGTACTTTTAGGCTGATACGATCAGCCATCCGTACTGCACGGAAGGACCAAGGACTGTCCAGACTTGGTCCATCAGGGAATGAAAAATCGACCCATACATACTGATAGGCTGATATGATCATCCTTATCCATACTGAATGGAAGGATTTAACTCAACGGACCATGGACTGTTCGAACTGGTCCCATCAGTACATGAAAAATGACCCATACGTACTGATAGGCTGATACGATCAGCCATCCGTATTGACTGGAGGGACCGAGGACTGTCAAGAATGGTCCATCAAGCCATGAAAAATTGACCCATACGTACTGATAGGTTAAATATTTATCAGCCTTATCCGTACTGAATGGAAGGATTTAACTAAACGGACCATGGAATTACAAGACTGGTCCCATAAGTACATGAAAAATGACTCATACATACTCATAGGCTTATACGATCAGCCATCCATACTGAATGGAAGGATTTATACTCAACGGACCATGGACTGTCCGGACTGGTCCCATCAGTACATAAAAAATGACCCATACGTACGGATAGGCTGATACGATCAGCCATCTGAACTGCCTGGAAGGACCAAGGACTGTCAAGACTGGTCCATCAGGGCAAGAAAAATCGACTCATACGTACTAATAGGCTTATATGATCAGCCTTATTCGTACTGAATGGAAGGATCTAACTAAACGGATCATGGAATTACCAGACGGGTATTTCAGTACATGAAAATGACCCTTTCGTACTGATAGGCTGATACGATGAGCCATCCGTACTGCCCAGAAGGACCAAGGACTGTCTAGACTTGGTCCATCAGTCCATAAAAAATCGACCATTACTTACTGATAGGCTGATATGATCAGCCTTATCTGTACTGAATGGAAGGATTTAAGTCAATGGACCATGGACTGTCCGGACTGGTCTCATCAATACATGAAAAATGACCCATATGTACTGATAGGCTTATACGATCACTCATCTGTACTGCTTGGAAGGACCAAGGACTGTCCGGACTAGTATATCAGGCCATGAAATATCGACTCATATGTACCAATCGGCTGATATGATCAGCCTTATCTGTACTAAATGGAAGGATTTAACTCAACGGACCATGGACTGTCAAGACTGGTCCCATCTATTCACGAAAATGACCTATATGTACTGATAGGCTGATATGATCAGCCATTCGTACTGCCTAGAAGGACAAAGGACTATCTAGACTTGGTCCATCAGTCCATAAAAAATCAACCCATACGTACTGATATGCTGATATGATCAACCTTATCTGTACTGTATGGAAGGATTTAACTCAACAGACCATGGACTGTCCAGACTGGTCCCATCAGTACATGAAAATGACCCATACGTACTGATAGGCTGATACGATCAGCCATCCGTACTGCCTGGAAGGACCAAGGTCTTTCTAGACTTGGTCCATCACTCCATAAAAAAATCAACCCATACGTACTGATTGGATGATATGATCAGCCTTATCTGTATGGAATGGAAGTATTTAACTCAACGGACCATGGACTGTCCAGACTAGTCCCAGCAGTACATGAAAAATGACCCATATGTACTAATAGGCTTATACGATCAGCAATCCGTACTGCCTTGAAGGACCAAGGACTGTCCATACTGGTCCATCAGGCCATGAAAAATGTCCCATACATACGGATAGGCTGATATAATCAGTCTTATCCGTAATGAATGGAAAGATTTAACTCAACGGACCATGGACTGTCCGGACTGGTCCCATCACTACAAGAAAAATGACCCATACGTACTGATAGGCTGATACGATCAACCATCTGTACTGCCTGGAAGGACAAAGGACTGTCAAGACTGGTCCATCAGGGCAAGAAAAATCGACCCATACGTACTGATAGATTAAATATTTATAAGCCTTATCTGTATTGAATGGAAGGGTTTAACTAAACGGACCATGGAATTACCATACTGGTCCCATCAGTACATGAACAATAACCCATACATAATCATAGGCTTATACGATCAGCCATCCGTACTGCCTGGAAGGACCAAGGACTGTCCGGACTAGTCCATCAGGCCATGACAACTGACCCATACATAATGTTAGGCTGATATGATCAGCCTTATCCGTAATGTATGAAAGGATTTAACTCAACGGACCATGGACTGTCCGGACCGGTCCCATCAGTACATGAAAAATGACCCATACGTACTGATAGGCTAATACGATAAACCATCTTTACTGCCTGGAAGGACCAAGGACTGTCAAGACTGGTCCATCAGGGCAAGAAAAATCGACCCATACGTACTGATAGGTTAAATATTTATCAGCCTTATCCGTACTGAATGGAAGGATTTAACTAAACGGACAAAGGAATTACCAGACTGGTCCCATCAGTACATAAAAATGACCCATACGTACTCATAGGCTTATAAGATCAGCCATCCGTACTGCCTGGACGGACCAAGGACTGTCCATACTGGTCCATCAGGCCATGAAAAATGACCCATACATACCGATTGGCTTATATGATCAGCCTTATCCGTAATGAATAGAAGGATTTAACTCAACGGACCATGGACTGTCCGGACTGGTCCCATCAGTACAAGAAAAATGACCCATATGTACTGATAGGCTGATACGATCAGCCATCCGTACTGCCTGGAAGGACCAAGGACTGTCCGTCCAGACTTTGTCCATAAGGGAATGAAAAATCAACCCATAAGTACTGATAGGCTGATATGATCAGCCTTATCCATACTGAATGGTAGGATCTAACTCAACGGACCATGGACTGTCCAAACTGGTCCCATAAGTACATGAAGAATGACCCATACGTACTGATAGGCTGATACGATCAGCCAATCGTATTGCCTAGAGGGATTGAGAACTGTCAAGACTGGTCCATCAAGCCATGAAAAATCGACCCATACGTACTGATAGGCTGATATTATCAGCTTTATTCATACTAAATGGAAGGATTTAACTCAACAGACCATGGACTATCCAGACTGGTCCTATCAGTACATGAAAAATGACCCATACGTACTGACAGGCTGATACCATCAGCCATTTGTACTGCCTGGAAGGACCAAGGACTGTCCAAACTTGGTCCATCATGGCATGAAAACTCGACCCATACGTAGTGACAGGCTGATATGATCAGCCTTATCCATACTGAATGGGGGGATTTAACTCAACCGACCATGAACTGTCCATACTGGTCCCATTAGTACATGAAAAATGATTCAGATGTACTGATAGGCTGATATGATCAGCCATCCGTACTGTATGGAAGGACCAAGGACTGTCCAGACTGCTCCATCAGGCCATGAAAAATCAACTCATTCGTACTAATAGGATGAAATGATCAGCCTTATCCATACTGAATGGAAGGATTTAACTCAACAGACCATGGACAGTCCGGACTGGTCCCATTAGTACACGAAAAATGACCTATACGTACTGATAGGCTTATATGATCAGCCATTCATACTGCCTAGAAGGACCTAGGACTATCTAGACTTGGTCCATCAGTCCATAAAAAATCAACACATACGTTTTGATACGCTGATATGATTAGACTTATCCATACTGAATGGAAGGATTTATACTCAACGGACCATGGACTGTCCAGGCTGGTCCCATCTAGTACATGAAAAATGACCTATACGTACTGATAGGCTGATACCATCAGCCATCTTTACTGCCTGGAAGGACCAAGGACTGTCCAAACTTGGTCCATCAGGGCATGAAAACTCGACCCATACGTACTGACAGGCTGATATGATCAGCCTTATCCATACTAAATGTGAGGATTTAACTCAACCGACCATGAACTGTCCAGACTGGTCCCATTAGTACATGAAAAATGACCCAGATGTACTGATAGGCTGATATGATCAGCCATCCGTACTGCGTGGAAGGACCAAGGACTGTCCAGACTGGTCCATCAGGCCATGAAAAATCAACCCATACGTACTAATAGGCTGATATGATCAGCCTTATCCGTACAGAATGGAAGGATTTAATTCAACAGACCATGGACAGTCCAGACTGGTCCCATTAGTACACGAAAAATGACCCATACGTACTAAGAGGCTAATACGATCAGCAATCCGTTCTCTTTGGAAGGACCAAGGACTGTCCTTACTGGTCCATCAGGCCATGAAAACTGACCCATACATACTGATAGGCTGATATAATCAACCTTATCCGTAAAGAATGAAAGGATTTAACTCAACGGACCATGGACTGTCCGGACTGGTCCCATCAGTACATGAAAAATGACCCATACGTACTGATAGGCTGATACGATCCACCATCTGTACTGCCTAGAAGGACCAAGGACTGTCAAGACTGGTCCATCAGGGCAAGAAAAATCGGCCCATACGTACTGATAGGTTTAATATTTATCAGCCTTATCCGTACTGAATGGAAGGATTTAACTAAACGGACCATGGAATTACCAGAGTGGTCCCATCAGTACATGAAAAATGACCCATACATAATCATAGGCTTATACTAACAGCCATCATGGTTCGCGAACTGCTCCCTCTGGTGGCCTCTACCCCAGTTCCTGACAACATAGTGCTCCTGACGGAAAATAGCTCTCGGCCAGTATACCGTGAATGGGATCAGAATCATGGTGACGCTGATGGTTCTAGCTGCCGAGTTAGGTATAACGATGTTGGTTTGCCTCTTCGAAGAAATCACAATGCTAAGTATCACCGCCAAGACGGGATTCTTCTACGGGAAAATGGTTCCCAAGTACAACGTGACCACTAGGAAATCGTCGAAAGTTAACTTTTGGAACCACCGCTACTTCTAAGTCAAGATCAATGAAGCCTCCTTCAAAGATCCCTCCATATTTTTAAACGGATATTTCAATGCTAACATTGGCACGACTTCAAATCTTTAAATTATTGCATTTCTACTGATCTGCTTCATCTGTTTCCTCTTTGTTGCAGATCATCTCTCCAAGTGGTCACAAAGCGGTACCGAGTCCTTTCTTGAAGAAGTAGAAGATATCAGAACGTTAAGTCACCAACACTGGCCTGATATCAGCGAAGCCCGCATCCAAGCTGCTTTAAACAGGATCAGCCGAGGTAGCTACTTACTCGATCACATGTTTCTTTTTCTACACACATAAATTCTTTTGAACTGACAAGTCTCGATATACAGCCGAAGTCACCCTGCCGAGTCGTAGAAGAAGATGGGAAAGTTTAACCTCGCCTCTCTTTCCTTCGTACGCCGAGACTATAGGTACTCAATTGCATGGTCACGAACCTTCTGGCGGGAGCCGACCTGCCAAACGAAAGAGGACCTCAAACACAGAGGAGGGGACCACGTCTGCAAGCGCAGCTCATTTCCCTCCTACGGAACAGCTGGAAGAGGATCTCGGCGAAGATGGTCGATCCCATGAACTGAACTGAGAAGAGGGTCCTCTCGTCTCTCCTACCACCTAAGCTGGCACAGCCGCCAAGGTGTCAAACGAAGAACATCCGGTGGATTTTCCATTTGAGGAAGGTCCTCAAGGGGATCAAATACATGAGCCCGCCCTTGCTGCTCACGATGACGAGGTGGTGGAGTACCCCCATATCATGGACTTACGATACCAACACACCGACGTTCCTTTCGTCGAGGATCACGAGGCGCCGGCGCGCTTGTTTCGCCAGATCTAACTGAAGAGAAGAGGGATACCTGAGTTGGATCAACTCTCGCAGAATAGCCGATATCAGGAGACGACTCGAGCTGGGACCATCGTAAGTGCCTCTTTTTTTGACGTCCTTTCTTTTCTATCAACCCACTAAACTTGTTTCTCTTGTTTATTTAGTTCTTCAGGAATGTCAACCTCATGGTCTGAGATTACGAGGCCAAGCTGAAGGCCCAAGATGAGAAGCTGGCGCTGAAGACCGTTTCTGAAAAAGAAGAGGAAGTAGATTGCCGAACTGACATACAAGTGCGGTGCTTTTGAGGAGCAACTCGGTAAACTGGAAGCCGAGAATAACGAGGCTGCAGAGCGAGCCAAATACGAGAGGTCTTGCTATGAACTTCTTTCCAAAGAGATGGAGGAACTGAAGGCTCAGAATTCAGGTCTTGAAACTCGATGCCGCAACTTGAAGCAAGAGAGGGCGGAAGTCGATCTTCGATTTGAAACAACAACCACAAGGCTTAGGGAGTCCCGGGAGTACGAGGTGAGGAAGGAAAGACTTCAGGTTGAATCCGCTTGAAGGCAGAAAGTGGCGCCGATATAAGAGGTCGTTCGCCAGTTCATCGAAGAGCAGCCATCGATCCAGTTTAAGATGGCCTTGTATTCTCAAGCCAAAGGAACCCGAAAGGGTCTCGAGAAGATCCAGACTCAAGGCCTGTCAATAGACGAGGTGCTCCGACAAGCGAGAGCTGATGAGGACAAGTATCAAGACGAGTTGCAAGGAATGGAGGTTATCGACGCCTCCGAGATCAATCTCGTTCCGATTGGTCTTGACGAGCATGGATCCAACCTGACCGTCTTCTCTCCGCAGGATATCGAAGACCTCCGTATTTAGTTTGTACTTGATTCTTTATGTCTCTTTGTTTTTTTTTTGCCTGTTCATTATGTAACAACTGTGGCCGAGTACGGCGCCTTTTGTAGACTTCCGTATCACTCTTTTGACTACGAAATCAATCTTCAATGTTTTAGCACGCTTTTAAAGGTATCATGTCGTAGCAAATAGCTTAATATCAAATGTAGATTTGACAATGTTTTTGCACCATGAACAAATAGGTCTTATCTCGCCAGATAAGCCGACATCGTTGTTGGATTGCAAAATTAGGAAAAAATGTACCCTTTAACTTCGTAAGCTATCGGGCAGTTTTTCTTTTTAGTCTACTGTGATATCATGTTTATCTTTCAACTTAATAACTCTCTAAGTGTTTGATCAGAACATAGAGCGAGTAAGTCCATTCGACATGTTTGTCTACTGTGGCTTACTACCGACTTTTACTCATAACGGAGTATGAGTTTAAGTGGTATAATTGTTACGAGATCCGAGTTTGGAAATAACAAAGTATTAAATGATCAGAGCGGGAACAGCCGTGATGCAAAAAACACATATATATTACTTTTTTTTTTTTTGTAACTGAACCCGGTTAAAGGCTGCCTACGTACCCGAGATGGGATCAAGTCACTCATAGTTCTTTTTTTTTATTTTTAATGTAACTGAACCCGGTTAAAGGCTGCCTAGGTACCCTAGATGGGATCAAGTCATTCGTAGTTCTGAATTCTTCTTCTAGGTGCTGAAGTAGCGTTTTAGGTTGATCGAGTTCCAAGGTCTTGGAATTTGTTCGCCAGCCGATGTTTCGAGTCGTTAAACTACGGGTTTGACCACATGTGTTATTTTGTACAGGCCTTCCCAGTTAGTGCCGAGTTTACCTGCTCTCCACTCCTTGGTATTTTCGAAGACTTTGCAAAGGACGAGATCGCCGAGTTGTAGTGGACGGGACTTGACCTTCCTGTTGTAATAGGACTCGGCGAGATGTTGATAGTTTTGGATCCGTAACAAAGCTTGATCTCATCATTCTTTGAGTTGATCTAGGGAATCAATCATCATCTCGTAATTCAGGTTGCCATGTTGAGGCATCTTCAGTCTTCTAAGGCTGGTAACATTGACCTCGGCGGGGGACATTGCTTCAACTCCGTATGCCAACGAGAATGGTGTCTTTACTGTAGCACTCTGAGGTGTAGTCCGATGAGACCAGAGTACTCCGTCCAATTCGTCAGCCCAGTGTCCCTTTTTGAGATCTAACCTTTTCTTGATCCCGTCAATAATGACCTTATTTGTTGCTTCGGCCTGCCATTCCCTTGTGGGTACCTTGGAGTTGAGAAACTGAGGCGGATTCTCCACTTATCGCAGAATTCCCTGAACTTGTTGGAGGTGAATTGGGATCCGTTGTCGGTGACTATTTCGTAAGGAAGTCCATGACGACAGATGATGTACTTCCAAACGAAGCTCTGAACCTCGTTCTCGGTGATTTGGACATAGACTTTGGCTTCTACCCACTTGGTGAAGTAGTCGATCAGGACGAGTAAGAAGCGTCGCTGTCGGGAGCTAGGTAAAGGGCCGACTATGTCCATCGCCCATCGTATGAACGGGTACTGACCTATGGATGTTTTCAACAACTCCGTTGGTGAATGAATGTTAGGCGCATGTCATTGGCATTTTTCGCAACAAGATGCGTACTCCTTGCAGTCCGTGACCATAGTAGGCCAGTAATGCCCCTGAGATGTAAGCTTGAGCGCGAGGCTCTGCCCCCACTATGAGTGCCCCCTTCGCTTTCATGGGTCTCGATCATAACGAGCTCTGCTTCTTCTTTTCCGACGGAAGTAAGAAGTACCTTGTTTGCGGTCCACCGATGTAACCTACCGTCTATGGAAACGTAGTTGGAACTTTTTGCCTTGAGTCGACGAGATTCCCACTTGTCTTCCGGAAGAGTTCCTCTGTCCAAATAATCTAAAAAAGGGGTCCGCCAATCTGTATCTCGAGACGTTGAAGTTGTGATCTTGGCTATATTAGGAGAGACGGCGAGGGCATCTTTGCCGATTGGTAGTGTGATACTTGCGTTTTCCACTGTATGGATCGGGATTGTCCTCCTGACTTGACCTCGATGATTGCTCCCCAACGCAGCCAGAGCATCTGCAAAGCATTTATCCTTTCTAGGAACCTTGGTGAGTTCGAACTTATCGAATTCCTCAGCCAAGTCTTTGACGATGCTGAGATAAGCATCCATTCTCTCGTTTTTGGCTTCGTAGTCACCGCTGTATTGACTGGCAACAAGTTGAGAATCGCAAAAAGCCTGTAGTCGTTTTGCTCCTACTACTTTGGTCAGACGAAGTCCTGCGATCAATGCTTCATACTCGCCTTCGGTGTTGGATGCCGAGAACCCGAGTCGGAATGATTGCTCGATGAGTTCTCTGGTAGGTGATTGGAGGTGAACGCCTATTCCTGATCCTTTATTAGATGATACTCCATCGACGTGCAATATCCAACTTTTTACCGGGATATCTAGCTCCGCTGCTTGATCTGGAGGGATTTCGACGATGAAATCGGCCAGAACCTGATCCTTTATCGCTGGCCTACTTTTATACGAAATGTCGTACTCACTAAGCTCGATGGCCCACTTGGAAAGTCTTCCAGACTGGTTAGCGTTCTGAAGTATGGTCCGCAGAGGCAAATCGGTGAGGACGACAATGGAATGGGACTGGAAGAAGGGCCGCAATTTTCTTGCCGATGTGACCACAGAAAGGGCCATCCTCTCAAGAGTGGGGTATCTTGTTTCGGCATCGGTCAAGCGCTTACTGGTGTGAAAAATAGGATGATGTTCACCTCGGTCTTCTTTTATGAGGACGCTGCTCTCTGCCGAGGAGGAGACTGTGATGTAAAGATACAAGGTATCGCCTACGTCCGGTTTTGCTAACACCGGGGGAGTCGTCAGATACTGTTTCAACGTGGTAAAAGCCTGTTTGCACTCCTTGTCTCACAAAAATCTCTTAGTTCCATGCAACAACTCGTAGAATGGAAGAAACTTGTCCGTAGATCTGGAGATGAACCGGTTAAGGGCCGCGACCCGTCCAGTAAGACGCTGAGTTTCACGCGACGTTTTTGTATTGGGCAAGTCTAAGACCGCAGAAATTTGTTTCGGGTTTGCTTCGATTCCCCTTTTTGTTATGATGTAGCCGAGAAATTTGCCCGAAGTTACTCCGAAGGTGCACTTTGCCAGGTTGAGCTTCATCCCGTACTTATTCAAGGTGTCGAAGCACTCAGAAAGATGTTGGATGTGGTCTTTGGCGACCAGTGATTTGACAAGCATGTCGTCAATGTAAACCTCCATAGTAATCCCTAGCTTATCGGCGAGCATTCTGTTGACGAGTCGCTGATAGGTGGCTCCTGCGTTTTTGAGGTCAAAGGGCATCACCCGATAACAATATGTCCCTCGATCGGTGATGAAGGACGTCTTCTCGCGATCATCTGGATGAATTTTGATTTGATTATAGCCTGAGAAGGCGTCCATGAAGGAAAGCAGCTCGTACCCGGCTGTGGATTCCACCATCTGATCTATGTGAGGCAAAGGGAAACTATCCTTTGGACACGCTTTATTCAAGTCGGTAAAGTCGATGCACACCCTCCATTTTCCATTCTTCTTTTTGACTATGACCGGGTTGGCTATCCAATCTGGGTATTTAACTTCGGCGATGGACCCTGCTCCCAATAGCCTGTCGACCTCGTCGTTGACGGCTTTGGCTCTATCAGGTCTGAGTTTTTGTCATTTTTGCTTGATAGGTTTGTATGATGGATCAACATTGAGTCGGTGGGCTGTGACGGTCGGATCAATACCAGGCATGTCGGCCGTCGTCCAGGTGAAAGTCGATTTGTTTGCGCGAAGGAAGGTGGTAAGCTCGGTTGTGAGGTCGGTGTTGAGTTCGAAACCTATCCCGACGGTTCTATCTGGGTGATCAGGATTGATGCCGAGTTGGATCATTTATGTCATGTCCCTGATTCGGGATAAGGCCTCGGGCACAGCCATGGTACGAGGAAACGCACCAGTCAGGTCACATGACCCAAAGACAAGCTTATCATGGCTGGGATGGATGGTTAAGTGCATCAGTAGGCTGAGACTTAACCGGAATGGGATGGAGACAAGGAAGGAAGAGCTGGATGGGTTTAAAATAGCTGGACAAGACATGGAAGAAGCTCGATCAGCTAGATCAAGCTTGGTGCAGCTCAGTGTAGCTCACCTTACCTTAGGTCAGCTCCGGTAGCTGGACCACTAGCTCACTCAGCTGGGGCAGCTAGGAAACAGCTCACCCCAGCTCGGTGGAGTGTTCGGGTCTTGGTCGAGGGGCTCGGGTCTTGGGCGGTTAAGGGACCGGTCCGGTCGGCCAAGCAAGGTCCGACATGGTTCTAGTCAGGGGGCAAGTAGGCGAGGCAGAGGACTGGACCATGAGGCTCTCACTCGAACAGGATAAGGGGGTTTTGGGCGGTTGGAGGCAGTTGGGACGAAGGGGTGCAAATGGAACAAGTTGCACCCATTCAGCCAACAAGTCATGCCTGTTCGCCCAGGCAGTTGGGGGTCGATTTCACTCTTTAAATACAGACCCTTGGGGTCCAGAATTGCCACAATTTCCCTAAGGAAAACTCTGCCCAAATCGATACAGAGAGAAACAAAGAGAGAGAGAGAGAGAGAGAGAGAGAGAGAGAGAGAGAGAGAGAGAGAGAGAGAGAGAGAGAGATCAAGGCTTGGCCGCGTGGGTATTGGTGGTGGATTCCGATCAGGAGTTGTCTTGTGTGAAGTGGAGATCGATTGAGGATGGCTACTAGAGGAAAGGATAAAGATTAGGAGAAGGTCTCGAGCTCTCCAGAGCGTACGCCCAAGGTTAGTGGGATGAACCGAACCATCTTGCCATGGCTGCGGTGTGATGCCGTATGGGCTGTGGTCGGATTGGTGAATCCAGACCCATCTCTTCCCATCTATTTACTGATCAACTTCTCTTCATCTATATTCTCTGTGGGATTGGTGTTCCAATCTCGGTGTGACTGGACCAAGGCATTGGCCGGTCCAGGAACATAGTCCTTGGCCTTTGGCCGGACTGGTCTTGGTCGGATTCTATTAGCTCCGGTGGGATTCATTGAATTCCGACCATGGATTCCTCTTAGTAGGTATTTATCATGAATTATCATGTATTTTATTAGGTTTTACCTAATTGATTTGAGAATGGTCAGTTATAGCCGGTTAGGCTGAATAGGGTCGATATCAGTAGGATAGAGGCCGGTTCTTTAGATTCTGATTATGGATTCATCTTAGTTGGGATTTATGAGGAATTGTCATGAGTTTTATTTTGTTTTTGGGAATTTATTTGGATAGGTCAGATTTGGAAATCAACCATGGTCGATTGTGGTCTGGTGTGGACAAGGGGTTGGACCGCATTAGATCAGTCAGGCCGTATGTTGAATGGGTGTTCAGGGTGTCCTGAGGGATGTCCTGGATCGGGCCGAGTGCCTTGTGAACAGAATGGATAGGTTATGGAACATAGAATAGGGAACCGAACCATGCTATGTAGATTTGACTGCTAGGGTATCGGATTGTACTTATACATGTCTTGTGGTGGTGTTGCTTACAGGATCAGACCAGGACCGTGGCAAGGCCAAGGAACCATGAAGACCTGAGCCGTGGATGGATGTGTAGGTTATGGGATAGTATAGATAGTATGAACTTATGATAGCCTATTGTGCAACTGAACCTATGTATTGGATCACATGTTTCTTATTAATAAAGATACAATTTCTCTCATCTGATTAGGCTTAGGAATCGAATTGGTTGAACCTATATATGGATTAAAATAACTTAGAAAAATATTGGACCCTAAAAATGAACAAACTTACTTGATTAGTTAGGTAAGGCCGCGGGTCCTAGTTGGGTCCATTGGACCAGGATCGGGTCTTACAAGTTGGTATCAGAGCGGAGTTGGTTCTAGGATTGTTTTGGGTTATGGGAAAGCACCACACATTCGGCTGGGTCTCATGGAAGGGTCTGATTGAATGTGTTGTTAGCATTAGTAGTTGTGTGTTTTGAATCATATAACTGTTGATGGACTAACATTGTGTGTTGACTTGGCCCAAGGGTACAAGGAAGTCTAAAACGTCTCGGAAGGGCAAGGAAGCAGCTGGTGGTTCCGGACAGGTTGAAGAGGATGAGGCTAACCCAACCGCCCAAGTGCCTATCCAACCGGATGGGGCTGATGTGGGAGCCGGACTACCAATTGCCCAGCTCAACCCGACTGAGGTTCGTGTGGATGGAGCTGGAACTCAGCTGGAACAGGAGCTGGGGCCAGCTGATGGAGCTGATGATCAGCACAGGGAGCTGGAGGATGAGGGTGAGTCCTCACATGCTGGTCGCCAGGATGGGCGTGTAGAGGCTGCGGGCAATGTGACAGTTGGGATAGCTAACCCAGCTCCGATCCATCTATGAAGGAGGTGCTGGAAGCTATGAAAGCTATGGGTAACCAAATGATAGCTCTGACCCAAGTGTTCACTCCACTGGTGAGCTCGTCTATGGGTCCAGCTGGAACCATTACTACAGCTGTTCCCTTAGCTTGTAGGCGAGTGGAACAGGTGGCTGAGGTGGTGGAGATTGACCCACCACCTAGGGCGGTTAGGAGAATGGATTACCTAAAGCTACTGGAACACATAGCTAAGATGGGCACCAAATACTTTGCTGGAAGTGTTGACCCATTGGAGGCTGATGAGTGGAGGAGCAGGCTGGTCCGCAACTTCAACTCAACTCGATGCCCAGAGGAGTATCAAAAGGACATAGCGGTTCATTTCCTGGAAGGCGATGCTCATAACTGGTGGTTGGCACTGGACAAGCGTACCAATGGTACCATTGAACGCTTCTCCGACTTTGTTGTTGAGTTCAACCACAAGTACTTCCCGGCTGAGGCTTGGGATCGTTTGGAGGCAAAGTTCTTGGACCTGGTCCAGGGTCGCAGGACGGTTAGGGAGTACGAGGAGGAGTTCAACCGACTCAGGCGCTATGTGGGTAAGGAACTGGAGGATGAGTCAGTACAGGTTCGTCGGTTCATTAGAGGCCTTAGGGTGGAGCTCCGAACCTACTGCTCTGTCCGCACTTTCCACACCGTGTCCGAGTTGGTGGAAAGGATGGCCATGTTAGAGACCAACCTAGCTGAGGAAGCTAAGCTGAAAATCCGGAGCCACTCGACTGCCACTGTTGGTAGCAGTGACCGGAAGAGGAAGAGGGACCAGGCTGAGGAAGGTAAGCCTTCAAGTGGTAGGTCTGCTTGACCTAAGTGTGGAAGGCACCATGGAGGTGAATGCTGGATAGCAATGGGAGCTTGCCTCCGTTGTGGGAAGATGGACCACTCAGATCGGGACTGTCCCAGACAGGAGCAAGGAGCTGGTGGTGATACCAGGACGTGCCACTACTGTGGTAGGAAGGGACATCTCCGCAAGGACTGTCCTAAGCTGTCATCCGGGCCTAGCAAGAGCCGAGGAGAGGCTAGTCGGCCAGATCAGAACCGTGGACAGACCTCAACACCCCGTGTGTATGAGCTGTCTAAAGATGAGGACAAGGCTGGACCATTCCAAGCGATCACTGGTAACTATTGATCTTGTTCTTTTTCAATTCAGTAGAATTGCATGGTACGGAACTTAGAATGGTTAGGTACTTAGATTGGGTCATGTGTAGGGACCCTAAGTATTGGTGGTGTG
>MU106201.1:67976-117454 GCA_012274485.2 Sinapis alba | reverse complement strand
TCCCAGTGGTGATCCAAGACAGGGTCATGCCTGTGGATCTTGTGGTAGTCCACCTAAAGAATCACGAGGTGATATTAGGTATGGACTGGCTTGGAAAGAATCGGGCCACTCTTGACTGTCACCGGGGGCGTGTGCTGTTTGAGAGTGGGTGTGGGTCTCCGATCAGGTTCCAAGGTATACGTCCGGCCTCTGGATGCTTGGTGGTGTCAGCGATCCATGTGGAGAGGATGCTGAGGAAGGGTTGTGAGGCTTATTTCGCAACAATCGCCACTAAGGAGGTCGTAGGGGGTGGTGACCCGGAGGGAATACTGCTGGTCCGCGAGTTCCATGATGTGTTTAGGTCCCTACAGGGAATTCCCCCTGATAGATCAGACCCATTCATAATAGAACTAGAACCAGGGACGGCCCCACTATCCAAAAGTCCCTATAGAATGGCTCCTGCCGAGATGGCCGAGCTTAAGAAGCAACTTGAATAGTTGCTGGACAAAGGTTTTATACGACCTAGTGTGTCACCATGGGGAGCACCAGTTCTCTTTGTGAAAAAGAAGGATGGTAGCTTCAGGTTGTGTATTGACTATCGAGGGTTGAACCGGGTCACTGTTCGTCCTCGGATAGATGAGCTGTTGCATCAGCTCAGGGGTGCAAAGTGGTTTTCTAAGATTGATTTGGCTTCAGGGTATCACCAGATCCCTATTGAACCAAATGACATTAGAAAGGCAGCATTCCGAACTAGGTACGGCCACTATGAGTTTGTGGTCATGCCATTCGCATTGACCAATGCACCAGCAGCATTCATGAAGATGATGAATGGTATCTTCCATGACTTCTTGGATGAATTTGTAATCATCTTCGTAGATGATATATTAGTATACTCCAAGAATAAGGAAGACCATGAGAAGCATCTAAGGGCTGTGTTGGGACGGTTGAGGGAACAACAACTATTTGCCAAATTGAGCAAGTGTAGTTTTTGGCAAAGGATTGTTGGTTTCCTTGGACACATTGTGTCGGACCAGGGAGTCTCAGTTGATCCCGAGAAGATTAGGGCCATACAAGGATGGCCACGACCAAAGAATGCCACAGAGGTCACGAGCTTCTTGGGTCTGGCAGGATATTATAGGATGTTTGTCAAGGGGTTTGCCAGCCTGGCTCAACCAATGACACAACTAACTGGGAAGGATGTGAGGTTTGTATGGTCGGATGAGTGTGAGAAGTGTTTCTCTGCCTTGAAGGATATGTTGACAAATGCACCTATCCTGGTTCTGCGAGAGGCTAATCAACCATATGTGGTATACACAGATGCATCCATCACTGGGTTGGGATGTGTATTGACTCAGCACGGTAAGGTCATTGCCTATGCATCTAGGCAATTGAAGAAGCATGAGGGTAACTACCCAACCCACGACCTGGAAATGGCTGCAGTAGTGTTTGCTCTCAAGATATGGCGATCCTGTCTGTATGGAGCCAAGGTTCAGATCTTAACCGACCACAAGAGTCTCAAGTATATATTCACTCAGCCGGAGTTGAATTTGAGACAAAGAAGATGGATGGAGTTTGTGGCCGATTATGATCTTGAGATTGCTTACCATCCTGGTAAGGCAAATCTAGTGGCTGATGCCCTGAGTAGAAGAAGAGCTGAAGTGTCAGCTGAGAAGGAGGCGGATTTACTGGAAAGTATGGTCCGGTCATTACATTTGAACACCTTGGTAAGCGAGGACGAACCATTGGGTTTAGAGGCAGTGAACCAGGCCGACTTGCTGACCAGGATTAGGCGAGCACAAGGATTGGATGAGAACCTTCAGAAGGTTACTCAGAATGATAAGACGGAGTACCAGGTTGCACAGGATGGAACAATCTTGGTCCATGGTAGGATCAGTGTTCCAAATGTGAGAGCACTTAAGGAGGAGATTATGGGTCAGTCTCATAAGTCTAAGTTCTCTGTGCATCCTGGCTTGAACAAGATGTACAAGGACATCAAGAGGTATTACCATTGGGTCCGAATGAAGACTGATGTGCCCGAATGGGTGGCTAAGTGCCCTACTTGTCAACTTGTCAAGGCTGAGCACCAAGTACCCAGTGGGTTACTTCAGAACCTACCCATTCCAGAATGGAAGTGGGACCATATCACCATGGATTTTGTGTCTGGATTTCCCACGACCAGAAACAGGAAGGATTCAGTCTGGGTGGTGGTGGATCGTTTAACAAAATCAGCTCATTTCATACCAATCAAGAAGACTGATGGTGTGGAACCCTTGGTAAGGGTTTATATGGATGAGATAGTACGTCTGCATGGAGTGCCGGCTAGCATTGTTTCAAATAGAGATCCTCGGTTTGCTTCTTACTTCTGGAAGGCTTTTCAAAAAGCCTTGGGAACAAGAGTGAACATGAGTACATCTTATCATCCACAAACGGAAGGTCATATGGAAAGAACCATCCATACGTTGGAAGACATGCTTATGGCATGTGTCTTGGACTGGGGAGATTCTTGGGAGAGGAATCTGCCTTTAGTAGAGTTTGCTTACAACAACAGCTTTCACACTAGCATTGGGATGTCCCCCTATGAGGCTTTATATGGGCGACCATGCAGGACACCATTATGATGGACCCAAGTGGGGGAGCGCAGTATGATAGGACCTGAGATTGTGGAAGAGACCACAAAGAAGATCAAGTTTATAAGGGATAGGATGAAGGAGGCACAGGACCGCCATAAGTCTTATGCGGATAGGAGAAGAAAGCATGTGGAGTTTGGGGTAGGCGACATGGTCTACTTGAAGATGATTACCTTTAAGGGTAGGAAGAGGGTATCTGGCCGGAGGAAGCTGGAACCAAGGTACTTGGGTCCATTCCGGATCATAGAGAGGGTTGGTGCCGTGGCTTACAAGCTGAACCTACCAACCGAAATGGATGCATTCCACAATGTTTTCCATGTCTCGCAGCTGAGGAAATGTCTTTCAGATCAAGACATAGTTGTCCCAGAGCTTCCATCTGATCTAGGCACGAACCTCACCTTAGAGATAAGGCCGGTTCGGATTGTGGATAAGATGGAAAAAGCCATGAGGAGAAAGACCATACAGATGGTCAAGGTTGTTTGGGAGTGTAATGGGCAAGAACAAGTTACTTGGGAGACGGAGGCAAGAATGAAGGATGACTTCCGAGAATGGTATGGTCAGTTTTCCAAGGAGACAAGTCTAGGTTTGGATTCGAGGACGAATCCATCTCAAGTGGGGAAGACTTGTCATGTCCCTGATTCGGGATAAGGCCCTCGGGCACACCCATGGTACGAGGAAACGCACCAGTCAGGTCACATGACCCAAAGACAAGCGTATCATGGCTGGGATGGATGGTTAAGTGCATCAGTAGGCTGAGACCTAACCGGAATGGGATGGAGACAAGGAAGGAAGAGCTGGATGGGTTTTAAAATAGCTGGACAAGACATGGAAGAAGCTCGATCAGCTAGATCAAGCTTGGTGCAGCTCAGTGTAGCTCACCTTACCTTAAGTCAGCTCCGGTAGCTGGACCACTAGCTCACTCAGTTGGGGCAGCTAGCAACCAGCTCACCCCAGCTCGGTGGAGTGTTCGGGTCTTGGTCGAGGGGCTCGGGTCTTGGGTGGTTACGGGACCGGTCCGGTCGGCCAAGCAAGGTCCGACATGGTTATGGTCAGGGGGCAAGTAGGCGAGGCAGAGGACTGGACCAGGAGGCTCTCACTCGAACAGGATAAGGGGGTCTTGGGCGGTTGGAGGCAGTTGGGACGAAGGGGTGCGAATGGAACAAGTTGCTCCCATTCGGCCGACAAGTCATGCCTGTTCGCCCAGGCAGTTGGGGGTCGATTTCACTCTTTAAATACAGACCCTTGGGGTCCAGAATTGCCACAATTTCCCTAAGGAAAACTCTGCCCAAATCGAGACAGAGAGAAACAAAGAGAGAGAGAGAGAGAGAGAGAGAGATCAAGGCTTGGCCGCGTGGGTATTGGTGGTGGATTCCGATCAGGAGTTGGCTTTTGTGAAGTGGAGATCGATTGAGGATGGCTACTAGAGGCAAGGATAAACATTTGGAGAAGGGCTTGAGCACTCCAGAGCGTACGCCCAAGGTGAGTGGGATGAACCAAACCATCTTGCCATGGCTGCGGTGTGATGCCGTATGGGCTGTGGTCGGATTGGTGAATCCAGACCCATCTCTTCCCATCTATTTACTGATCAACTTCTCTTCATTTATATTCTCTGTGGGATTGGTGTTACAATCTCGGTGTGACTGGACCAAGGCTTTGGCCGGTCCAGGAACATAGTCCTTGGCCTTTCACCGGACTGGTCTTGGTCGGATTCTATTAGCTCCGGTGGGATTCATTGAATTCCGACCATGGATTCCTCTTAGTAGGGATTTATCATGAATTATCATGTATTGTATTAGGTTTTACCTAATTGATTTGAGGATGGTCAGTTATGGCCGGTTAGGCTGAAAAGGGTCGAGATCAGTAGGATCAAGGCCGGTTCTTTAGATTCTGATTATGGATTCATCTTAGTTGAGATTTATGAGGAATTGTCATGAGTTATATTTAGTTTTTGGGAATTTTTTTGGATAGGTCAGATTTGGAAATCAACCATGGTCGACTGTGGTCTGGTGTGGACAAGGGGTTGGACCGCATTAGATCAGTCAGGCCGTATGTTGAATGGGTGTTCAGGGTGTCCTGAGGGATGTCCTGGATCGGGCCGAGTGCCTTGTGAACAGAATGGATAGGTTATGGAACATAGAATAGGGAACCGAACCATGCAATGCAGATTTGACTGCTAGGGTATCGGATTGTACTTATACATATGTCTTGTTGTGGTGTTGCTTACAGGATCAAACCAGGACCGTGGCAAGGCCACTGAACCATGAAAACCTGAGCCGTGGATGGATGTTTGGGTTATGGGATAGTATAGATAGTATGAACTTATGATAGCCTATTGTGCAACTGAACCTATGTATTGGATCACATGTTTCTTATTAATAAAGATAAAAATTCTCTCATCTGATTAGGCTTAGGAATCGAATTGGTTGAACCTCATATGGATGAAAATAACTTAGAAAAATATTGGACCCTAAAAATGAACAAACTTACTTGATTAGTTAGGTAAGGCCGCGGGTCCTAGTTGGGTCAATTGGACCAGGATCGGGTCTTACAGTTTCCTCCTTTTGTGGCGATAGTTTCTTTTCGGGTTCGACGAGGAAGGCAACCTGCTGACTTTTGAAGTTGGAGATCAACATATTTCTTGCAAGGCGTTGGTTCCCTTTGAGCGTGAAGACGGTCCCTTCTCTGGTAGAGAACTTCACACATTGATGGTATGTTAACGGGATTGCTTTCATCATGTGAAGCCATGGAGTGCCCAGGATCGCGTTATATTGGGTTTTGGTGTCAATGGCAGAGAATTTCACGATTTTGGTTATTCCTCCGACAAAGACGTTAAGGCGGATGGTACCCAATAGTTGTGTCAACGAACCGTTGAAACCGGTAAGAGCCCTTGATGAGGGATTGATGTCTTTGAGATCCACCATCATTTTTATCAAAGTCTGACGGAAGATAAGGTCGATCGAGCTTCCGGTGTGGATGAGTACACGTGTGACCTCGGAAGTGCCGATTTGCAGCTTGACTAGCAGGGGATCATTATGGGGCTGATCTATGTCGGCGAGGTCGCCTTCTGAAAATGTTATTGATGTTTCCCCCTCGCGCTTCGTCAGCCATCATTGAGCGGTCACGGCTTTGCATTGGTACTCTTTTATTGATTTCACCGAGTCGTTGCACAGCGGTGATTCTCCAAGGATTACGTTAACTCGGCGAAAAACGCTGGGGTATTTGTCGGATAATGTCTCCTGTAAATTAGATGTTTCAGTCTTCTTGGGGCTAAGCTTCTCTCGGAGGTCGTCTTTCAAAAATTTTGGCTTTTTGCTCCGAATGAGAACATCTCGCAGATCAGTCGTAGAACGTTTGTGCTGCAGATGATCTCGGAGATCTTGGTTGTTGTTGTCTTTGGAGGAAAGCGTCGAGGGATGCGCTGAGATAAGGTTGATTCGTCGAGCTACCTGCGGCCTCTCATCTTCGGTGTCGGTATCGTCACGGTGTCGGGGTGGAGCAGCTGCGTCCTGATCGACGGGGTGGACCGCTTGGTTAGATTCCTGATTTGTGGCGTTTGGTTGTCGGTTCTTTGTCCAGCTCCCTTTTTTCCAAGCTTGTTTTGCCTTTGGTGGATCGGGTGTGACGACGCCGCTTTTAAATGCCGAGAACAAGGCTTCTGCAAGTTGTTTGCACTCTTTTGTGTCATGATCAGTCTTATCCGTACTGAATGTAAGGATTTAACTCAACGGTCCATGTACTGTCCAGGCTGGTCCCATCAGTACATGAAAAATAACCTATACGTACTGATAGGCTTATACGATCAGCTATCCGTACTGCCAGGAAGGAAAAAGGACTGTCAAGAGTGGTCTATCAAGCCATGAAAAATTGAACCATACATATTGATAGGCTGATATGATGACCCTTATCCGTACTGAATGGAAGGATTTAACCCAACGGAGCATGGACTGTCCAGACTGGTCCCATCAGTACATGAAAAATGACCCATACGTAGTGATAGGCTGATACGATCAGCCATCTATATTGCCTGGATGGACCAAGGACTGTCTAGACTGGTCCATCAGGCCATGAAAAATCAACCCATACGTACTGATAGGCAGATATAGTCAGCCTTAACTGTACTGAATGGAAAGATTTAACTCAACGGACCATGGACTGTCCGGACTGGTCCCATCAGTACATGAAAAATGACCCATACGTACTGATAGGCTGATACGATCAGCAATATGTACTGTCAGGAAGGACCAAAGACTGTCCAGACTGGTCCATCAGGCCATGAAAAACAAACCCATACGTATTGATAGGCTGATATGATCAGCCTTATCCATACTGAATGGATGGATTTAACTCAACAGACCATGGACCATCCAGACTGGTCATAACAGTACTTGAAAAATGACCCATACGTACTGATAGACTGATACGATCAGCCATACGTACTGCCTTGAAGGACCAAGGACTGTCCAACTTGGTCCATCAGGCCAGTAAAAATCGACCATAAGAACTGATAGGCTGATATGGTCAGCCTTATCTGTACTAAATGGAAGGATTTACTCAACGGACCATGGACTGTCTGGACTGGTCTCATCAGTACATGAAAAATGACCCTTGTGTACTGATTTGCTGATACGATCAAACATCCGTAGTGCCTGGAAGGAACAAGGACTGTCCAGACTGGTCCATCAGGCCATGAAACATCGACCCATATATACTGATAGGCTTATATGATCAGCCTTATTTGTGCTGAATGGAAGGATTTAACTCAACGGACCATGGACTGTTCGGACTGGTCCAATAAGTACATGAAAAATGACCCATATCTGATAGGATGATACAATCAGCCATCCGTACTGCCTAAACGGACCAAGGACTGTATAGACTTGTCCATCAGGTCATGAAAACTCGACCCATACGTACTGATAGGCTGATACGATCAGCAATATGTACTGTCTGGACAAGTCTGTACAGTCCTTGGTCCATCTGGCCAGGAAAAACAAACCCATATGTATTGATGGGCTGATATGATCAGCCTTATCCATACTGAATGGATGGATTTAACTCAACAGACCATGGACCGTCCAGACTGGTCATATCAGTACTTGAAAAATGACCCATACGTACTGATAGACTGATATGATAAGCCATACATACTGTCTTGAAGGACCAAGGACTGTCACTTGGTCCATCAGGCCAGTAAAAATCGACCATAGGAACTGATAGGCTGATATTATCAGTACTGAATGGAAGGATTTAACTCAACGGACCATGGACTGTCCGGACTAGTCCCATCAGTACATGAAAAATGACCCATGCGTACTGATTTGCAGATACGATCAGACATCCGTACTGCCTGGAAGGAACAAGGACTGTCCAGACTGGTCCATCAGGCCACGAAACATCGACCCATATATACTGATAGGCTTATATGATGAGCCTTATTTGTGCTGAATAGAAGGATTTAACTCAACGGACCATGGACTGTCCGGACTGGTCCAATAAGTACATGAAAAATTACCCATATCTGATAGGATGATACAATCAGCCATCCGTAATGCCTGGACGGACCAAGGACTGTCCAGACTTTTCCATCAGGCCATGAAAACTCGATCCATACGTACTGATAGGCTTATATTATCAGCCTTAACCGTACTGAATGTAAGTATTTAATTCAGCGGACCATGGACTGTCCAAACTGGTCCCATTCGTACATTAAAAATGACCCATACATACTGATAGGCTGATATAATCAGCCATCCGTACTGCCTGGATGGACCAAGGACTATCCAGACTGGTCCATCAGGCCATGAAAAATCGACCCATACATAATGATATGATGATATGATCAGCCTTATCCGTACTGAATGGAAGGATTTACTCAACGGACCATGGACTGTCCAGACTGGTCCCATCAGTACATGAAAAATGACCCATACGTAATGATAGGCTGATACGATCAGCCATCTGTACTGCCTAGAAGGACCAAAGACTTTCTAGACCTGTCCATCAGGGCATGAAAAATCAACCCATACCTACTGATATGCAGATATGGTCAGCCTTAACCGTACTGAATGGAAGGATTTAACTCAATGGACCATGGACTGTCCGGACTGGTCCCATCAGTACATGAAAAATGACCCATACGTACTGATAGGCTGATACGATCAGCCATACGTACTGCATTGAAGGACCAAGGACTGTCCATCTTGGTCCATCAGGCCATGAAAAACTGACCATACGGACTGATAGGCTGATATGATCAGCCTTATCTGTACTGAATGGAAGGATTTAAGTCAACGGACATTGGACTGTCCGGACTGGTCCCATTAGTACATGAAAAATGATCCATACATACTGATTGGCTGATACGATCAGCTATCTGTACTGCGTAGAAGGAACAAGGACTGTCAAAACTGGTCCATCAAGCCATGAAACATCGACCCATACGTACTGATAGGCTGATCAGCCTTATTTGTATTGAATGGAAGGATTTAACTCAATGGACCATAGACTGTCTGGACTGGTCCCATTACTACATTAAAAGGGACCCATACGTCCTGATAGGCTGATACGATCAGCCATTTGTCCTGCCTGCAAGGACCAAGGACTGTCCAGACTTGTCCATCTGGCCATGAAAAATCGACCCATACTTACTGATAGGCTTATATTATCAACCTTATTTATGCTGAATGGAAGGAGTTAACTCAACAGACCATGGACTGTCCGGACTGGTCCAATAAGTACATGAAAAATGACCCATATCTGATAGGATGATACGATCAGCCATCCACACTGCCTGGACAGACCAAGGACTGTCATAACTTGTCAATATGGCCATGAAAACTCGACCCATACGTACTGATAGGCTTATATTATCAGCCTTAACCGTACTTAATGTAATTATTTAACTCAGCGGACCAAGGACTGTCCAGACTGGTCCCATCAGTACATGCAAAATGACCCATACATACTGATAGGCTGATATGATCAGCCATCCGTACTGTCTGGATGGACCAAGGACTATCCATGGCCTGATAAAACTCAACCCATACATATTGATAGGCTGATATGATCAGCCTTATCCGTACTGAATGGAAGGATTTAACTCAACGGACCATGGACTATCCAGACTGATCCCATCAGTACATGAAAAATGACCCATACGTAATGATAGACTGATACGATCAGCCATTTGTACTGTCTAGACTGGTCCATCAGGCCATGAAAAATCGACCCATACCTAATGATATGCAGATATGGTCAGCCTTAACCGTACTGAATGGAAGGATTTAACTCAATGGACCATGGACTGTCCGGACTGGTCCCATCAGTACATGAAAAATGACCCATACGTACTGATAGGCTGATACAATCAGCCATCCCTACTGCCTTGAAGGACCAAGGACTGTCCAGCTTGGTCCATCAGGCCATGCAAAATAACCCATACATACTGATAGGCTGATACGATCAGCCATCTGTACTGCCTAGAAGGACCAAGGACTGTCTAGACTGGTCTGTCAGGCCCAAAAAAACATACATACTGATAGGCTGATCAGCCTTATTTGTACTGAATGGAAGGATTTAACTCAACGGACCATGGACTGTCCAGACTGGTCCCATCAGTACATGAAAAATGACCCATAAGTAATGATATGCTGATATGATTAGCTATATGTACTGTCTGGATGGACCAAGGACTGTTTAGACTGGTCCACCTGGCCATTAAAAATCAACCCATACGTACTGATAGGCTGATATGATCAGCCTTAACCATGATGAATGGAAGGATTTAACTCAACGGACCATGGACTGTCCGGACTGGTCCCATCACTACATGAAAAATGACCCATACATACTGATAGGCTTATATGATCAGCCATCCGTACTGCCTGGATGGACCAAGGACTATCCAGACTGGTCCATCAGGCGATAAAAAATCGACCCATACATACTGATAGGTTGATATGATCAGCCTTATCCGTACTGTGTGGAAGGATTTAACTCAACGGACCATGGACTGTCCAGACTGGTCGCATCAATACATAAAAAATGACCCATACCTACTGATAGGCTGATATGATCAGCCTTAACCATGATGAATGGAAGGATTTAACCATCCAGACTGGTCCATCAAGCCATGAAAAATCGACCCATACATACTGATATGTTGATATGATCAGCCTTATCCACACTGAATCGAAGGATTTTACTCGACAGACCATGGACTGTCTTGACTGGTCCTATCAGTACATGAAAAATGACCCATAAGTAATGATTGGCTGATACGATCAGCCATCCGTAATGCATGGAAGGAACAAGGACTGTCCATACTGGTCCATTAGGCCATGAAACATCGACCCATACATACTGATAGGCTGATCAGCCTTATTTGTACTGAATGGAAGGATTTAACTCAACGGACCATGGACTGTCCAGACTGGTCCCATCAGTACATGAAAAATGACCCATACGTAATGATAGGCTGGACGATCAGCCATTTGTACTGCCATGATGGACAGATGATTGTCTAGACTGGTCCATCAGGCCATGAAATATTGACCCATACATACTGATAGGCAGATATGGTCAGCCTTAACCGTACCGAATGGAAGGATTTAACTCAACGAACCATGGACTGTCTGGACTGGTCCCATCAGTACATGAAAAATGACCAATGCGTACTTATAGGCTGATACGATCAGCCATCTGTACTGCTTGGAAGGACCAAGGACTGTCCAGACTTGTCCATCAGGCCATGAAAAACCAAACCATACATACTGATAGGCTGATATGATCAGCCTTACCGTACTGAATGGATGGATTTAACTCAACGGACCATGGACCGTCCGGACTGGTCACATCAGTTGATGAAAATTGACCCATACGTAATGATAGGCTGATACGATCAGCCATACGTACTGCATCGAAGGACCAAGGACTGTCCAGCTTGGTCCATCAGGCCAGGAAAAATCGACCATACAGACTGATAGGCTAATATGATCAGCCTTATCTGTACTGAAGGGAAGGATTTAACTCTTTGAACATGGACTGTCAAGACTGGTCCCATCAGTACATGAAAAATGACCCATGCAAACTGATTGGCTGATACGATCAACCATCCGTACTGCCTGGAAGAAAAAAGGACTGTCCATACTGGTCCATCAGGCCATGAAAAATCGACCCATACGTACTGATAGGCTGATCAGCCTTATTTGTAATGAATGGAAGGATTTAACTGAACGGACCATAGACTGTCCGGACTGGTCCCATCAGTACATGAAAAATGAGCCATACGTACGTATAGGCTGATACGATCAGCCATCTGTACTGCCTGGAAGGACCAAGGACTGTCCAGACTTGTCCATCCAGCCATGAAAAAATCACCCCATACGTATTGATAGGCTTATATTATCAGCCTTATTTGTGCTGAATTGAAGGATTTAACTCAACGGACCATGGACTGTCCGGACTGGTCCCATAAGTACATGAAAAATGACCCATACATACTGATAGGCTGATACGCTCCGCCATCCGGACTGCCTGGAAGGACCAAGGACTGTCCAGACTGGTCCATCAGGCCATGAAAACTCGACACGTACGTACTGATAGGTTTATATTATTAACCTTAACCGTACTGAATGGAAGGATTTAATTCAGTGGACCATTGACTGTCCAGAATGGTCCTATCAGTACATGAAAAATGACCCATAAGTACTGATAGGCTGATACGATCAGCCATCCGTACTGGCTGCAAGGACCAAGGACTATCCAGACTGGTCCATAAGGCCATGAAAAATCGACCCATACGTACTGATAGGCTGATATGATCAGCCTTATCCGTACTGAACGGAAGGATTTAACTCAACGGACTATGGACTGTCCAGACTGGTCCAATCAGTACATAAAAAATGACCCATACGTAATGATAGGCTGAAACGATCAGCCATCTGTACTGCTTGGATGGACCAAGGACTATCCAGCTTGGTCCATCAGGCCATGAAAAATCGACCCATACCTACCGATAGGCAGATATGGTCAGCCTTAACCGTACTGAATGGATGGACCAAGGACTATCCAGACTGGTCCATCAGACCATGAAAAATCGACCCATATGTACTGATATGTTGATATGATCAGCCTTATCCATACTGAATGGAAGGATTTAACTCGACAGACCATGGACTGTCTTGACTGGTCCCATAAATACATGAAAAATGACCCATTTGTACTGATAGGCTGATACGATCAGCCATCCGTACTGCTTTGATGAACCAAGGACTGTCCAGACTGGTTTATCAGGCCATGAAAAATCGAACCATACATACTGATATGCTCATATGATCGGCCTTATCCAAACTGAATGGAAGGATTTAACTCAACAGACCATGGACTGTGCGGACTGGTCCCAACAGTACATGAAAAATGACCCATAAGTACTGATAGGCTGATACAATAAGCCATCCGTACTGCCTGCATGGACCAAGGACTGTTTAGACTGGTCCATCAGGCCATTAAAAATTGACCCATACATACTGATAGGCTGATATGATCAGCCTTAACCATGATGAAAGGGAGGATTTAACTCAACGGACCATGGACTGTCCGGACTGGTCCCATTAGTACATGAAAAATGACCCATACATACTGATAGGCTGATACGATCAACCATACGTACTGCCTGGAAGGACCAAGGACTCTCTAGACTCGTCCATCTGGCCATGGAAACTCGACCCATACGTACTGATAGGCTAATACGATCAGCCATCCGTACTGCCTGGAAGGACCAAGAACTTTCCAGACTGGTCTGTCAGGGCCTAAAAACCCGAGCCATACATAATGATAGACTGATATGATCATCCTTATCCGTAGTGGATGGAAGGATTTAACTCAACGGACCATGGACTGTCCGGACTGGTCCCATCAGTATATGAAAAATGACCCATACGCACTGATAGGCTGATACAATCAGCAATATGTATTGCCTGGAAGGACCAAGGACTGTCCAGCTTGGTCCATCAGGCCATGAAAAATTGACCATACGGACTGATAGGATGATATGATCAGCCTTATATGTACTAAATGGAAGGATTTTACTCAAGGGACAAAGGACTGTCTGGACTGGTCCCATCAGTACCTGAAAAATGACCTTGCGTACTGATTGGCTGATACGATCAGCCATTTGCATTGCGTAGAAGGAACTAGGACTGTCCAGACTGGTCCATCAGGCCATGAAACATCGACCCATACGTACTTATAGACTGATCAGCCTTATTTGTACTGAATGGAAGGATTTAACTCAACGGACCATGGACTGTCCGGACTGGTCCCATCAGTACATGAAAAATGACCTATACGTACGTATGGGCTGATACGATCAGCCATATGTACTGCTTGGAAGGACCAATGACTGTCCACACTTGTCCATCCGGCCATGAAAAAATCACCCCATACGTATTGATAGGCTTATATTATCAGCCTTATTTGTGCTGAATGGAAGGATTTAACTCAACGGACCATGGACTGTCCGGACTGGTCCCATAAGTACATGAAAAATGACCCATACATACTGATAGGCTGATACCATCAGCCATCCAGACTGCCTGGAAGGACCAAGGACTGTCTAGACTGGTCCATTAGGCCATGAAAACTCGACCCGTACGTACTGATAGGTTTATATTATCAGCCTTAACCGTACTGAATGGAAGGATTTAACTCAGCGGACCATGGACTGTCCAGACTGGTCCCATCAGTACATGAAAAATGACCCATACGTACTGATAGGCTGATACGATTAGCCATCCGTACTACCTGCAAGGACCAAGGACTATCCAGACTGGTCCATCAGGCCATAAAAAATCGACCCATACGTACGGATAGGCTGATATGATCAGCCTTATCCGTACTGAACGGAAGGATTTAACTCAACGGACCATGGACTGTCGAAACTCCCATCAGTACATAAAAATGACCCATATGTAATGATAGGCTGATACAATCAGCCATCTGTACTGCCTGGATGGACCAAGGACTGTCCAACTTGGTCCATCAGGCCATGAAAAATCGACCCATACCTACCGATAGGCAGATATGGTCAGCCTTAACCGTACTGAATGGAAGGACCAAGGACTATCCAGACTGGCCCATCAGGCCATAAAAAATCGACCCATATGTACTGATATGTTGATATGATCAGCCTTATCCATACTGAACTGAAGGATTTAACGCGACAGACCATGGACTGTCTTGACTGGTCCCATAAATACATGAAAAATGACCCATTTGTACTGATAACCTGATACGATCAACCATCTGTACAGCCTTGAAGAACCAAAGACTGTCCAGATTGGTTCATCAGGCCATGAAAAATCGAACCATACATACTGATATGCTCATATGACCAGCCTTATCCAAACTGAATGGAAGGATTTAACTCAACGGAACATGGACTATGCGGACTTGTCAAAACAGTACATGAAAAATGACCCATAAATACTGATAGGCTGATACGATCAGCCATCCGTACTGCCTGGATGGACCAAGGACTGTTTAGACTGGTCCATCAAGCCATTAAAAATTGACCCATACGTACTGATATGATAGGCTTATATGATCAGCCTAAACCGTACTGAATGGATGGATTTAACTCTGCGGACCATGGACTGTCTGGACTGGTCCCATCAGTACATAAAAAATGACCCATACATACTGATAGGCTGATACGATCAGCCATCTGTACTGCCTGGTAGGACCAAGAACTGTTTATACTGGTTCATTAGGCAATTAAAAATCAACCCATATGTGCTGACAGGCTGATATGATCAGCCTTAACGATACTGAATAGAAGTATTTAATTCAATGGACCATGGACTGTACGGACTGGTCTCATCAGTACATGAAAGTGACCCATACGTACTGATAGGCTGATACAATCAGCAATTTGTACTGCGTGGAAGGACCAAGGACTGTCCAGACTGGTCCATCGGCCCATGAAAAATCAACCCATACGTACTGATAGGCATATATGGTCATCCTTAACCGTACTGAATGGAAGGGTTTAACTCAGGAGACCATGGACTGTCCTGACATGTCCCATCAGTACATGAAAAATGAGCCACACGTCCTAATCGGCTGATACGATCATCCATCCGTACTGCATGGATGGACACAAAACTGTCATGACTGGTCCATTAGGCCATGAAATGGAAAGATTTAACTCAACGGACCATGGAATGGCAAGACTTTTACCATCAGTACATGAAATTGACCCATACGTACTGATTGGCTGATACGATTAGCAATCCGTAATGAATGGATGGACTAATGACTGTCTAGCTTGGTCCATCATGCCATAAAAAATCGTCCCATACTATCTGATAGGCTTATATGATCAGCCTAAACCGTACTGAATGGAAGGATTTAACTCTGCGGACCATGGACTGTCTGGACTGGTCTCATCAGTACATGAAAAATGACCCATACGTCCTGATAGGCGGATAAGATCATCCATCCGTACTGCCTGGATGGACACAGAACTGTCCTGACTGGTCCATCAGGCCATGAAAAATCAACCCATACGTATTGATAGGAATATATGGTCAGCCTTAACCGTACTAAATGGAAGGATTTAACTCAGTGGACCATGGACTGTCCGGACTGGTCCCATCAGTACATGAAAAATGACCCACACGTCCCGATAGTCTTATACGATCAGCCATCCGTACTGCATGGATGGGTACAAAACTATTCTGACTGGTCCATCAGGCCATGAAAAATCAACCCATACGTACTGATAGGCATATATGCTCAACTGTAACCGTACTGAATGGAAGGAGTTAACTCAACGGACCATGGACTGTCCGGACTGGTCCCATCAGTACATGAAAAATGACCCATACGTACTGATAGGCTAATACAATCAGCCATCCGTACTGCCTGGAAGGACCAAGGATTGTCCATACTGGTCTATCAGGCCATGCAAAATCAACCCATACGTACTGATAGGCTGATATGATCACCCTTATCTTTACTGAACTGAAGGATTTAACTCAACGGACCATGCACCGCCGGACTGGTCTCATCAGTAAATGAAAAATGTACGTACTGATAGGATGATAAAATCAGCCATCTGTACTGCCTGGAAGGACCAAGGACTGTCCAGACTGGTCCATCAAGCCATGAAAAATCGACACATACAACCTGATAGGCTTATATGATCATCCTTTGCCGTACTGAACGGAAGGATTTAACTCAACGGACCACAGACAGTCAGGACTGGTCCCATCAGTACATGAAAAATGACCCATACGTACTGATAGGCTGATATGATCAGCAATCCATACTGCCTGGTAGGACCAAGGAATGTTTAGACTGGTCCGTCAGGAAATTTAAAATTGACCCATATGTATTGATAGGCTGATATGATCAGCCTTAACCATACTGAATGGAAGTATTTAACTTAGTGGACCATGGACTATCTGGACTGGTCTCATCAGTACATGAAAAATGACCCATACGTACTGAGAGGCTGATACAATCAGCCATCTGGACTGCCTGGAAGGACCAAGGACTGTCCAGACTGGTCCATCAGGCCATGCAAAATCGACCCATACATACTGATAGGCTGATATGATCATCCTTGTCTGTACTGAATGGAAGGATTTAACTCAACGGACCATGGACCATTCGGACTATTCCCATCAGTACATGAAAAATGACCCATACGTAATGATAGCCTAATACGATCAGCCATTTGTAATGCCTGAATGGATGAAGGACTGTTTAGACTGGTCCATCAGGCCATTAAGAATAAACCAATACGTACTGATAGGCTGATATGATCAGCCTTAACCATGATAAATGGTAGGATTTAACTCACCGGACCATGGACTGTCCATACTGGTCCCATCAGTACACGAAAAATGACCCATAAGTACTTACAGGCTGATACAATCAGCCATCCGTAGTGCCTGGATGGACCAAGGACTGTTCTGATTCGTCCATCAGGCAATTAAAAATCGACCCATACGTACTGATAGGCTGATAAGATCAGCCTTAACCATACTGAATGGAAGTATTTAACTCAATGGACCATGGACTGTCCGGACTGGTCTTATCAGTACATGAAAAATGACCCATACGTATTGATAGGCTGATACAATTAGCCATTTGTACTGCCTGGAATAACCAAGGACTGTCCAGACTGGTCCATCAAGCCATGAAAAATTGGCCCATACAAACTGATGGGCTGATATGATCAGCCTTATCCGCATTGAATGGAAAGATTTAACTCAACGGACCATGGACTGTCAATACTTTTACCATCACTACATGAAAATGACCCATACGTACTGATAGGATGATACGATCAGCAATCCGTACTGCGTGGATGGACCAATGACTGTCCATCTTGGTCCATCAGGCCTTAAAAAATTGACCAATACAATATGATAGGCTTATATGATCAGCCTTAACCGTATTGAATGGAAGGATTTAACTTAGCGGACCATGGACTGTCGGGACTGGTCTCATCAGTACATGAAAAATGACCCATACGTACTGATAGGCTGATACAATCAGCGATTTGTACTGCCTGGAAGGACCAAGGACTGTCCAGATTGGTCCATCGGCCCATGAAAAATCTACACATACAAACTGATGGGCTGATATGATCAGCCTTATCCGCACTGAATGAAAAAATTTAACTCCACGGAAAATGGACTGTCAAGACTTTTACCATCAGTACATGAAAATGACCCATACGTACTGATAGGCTGATACGATCAGCAATCCTTACTGCCTGGTTGGACCAATGACTGTCCAGCTTGGTCCATCAAGCCATAAAAAATCGTCCCATACAATCTGATAGGCTTATATGATCAACCTTAACCGTACTGAATGGAAGGATTTAACTCAGCGGACCATTGACTGTTCGGACTGGTCCCATCAGTACATGAAAAATGACCCATACGTCCTGATAGGCTGATACGATCATCCATCCGTACTGCATGAATGGAAACAGAACTGTCTTGACTGGTCGATCCGGCCATGAAAAATCAACCCATACGTACTAATAGGCATATATGGTCATCCTTAACCGTACTGAATGGAAGAATTTAACTCAGCGGACCATGGACTGTCCTGACATGTCCCATCAGTACATGAAAAATGACCCATACATCTTGATAGGCTGATACGATCATCCATCCGTACTGTATGGATGGACACAAAACTGTCCTGACTAGTCTATCAGGCCATGAAAAATCAACCTATATGTATTGATAGGCATATATGGTCAACCTTAACCGTACTGAATGGAAGAGTTAACTCAACGGACCATGGACTGTCCGGACTGGTCCCATCAGTACATGAAAAATGACCCATACGTACTGATAGGCTGATACAATCAGCCATCCGTACTGCCTGGAAGGACCAAGGATTGTCCAGACTGGTCCATCAGGCCATGCAAAATCAACCCATACGTACTGATAGGCTGATATGATCACCCTTATCTGTACTGAATTGAAGGATTTAACTCAACGGACCATGCATCGTCCGGACTGGTCTCATCAGTACATGATAGGCTGATACGATCAGCAATCCATACTGCCTGGAAGGACCAAAGACTGTTTGGACTGGTATGTCAGGCAATTAAAAATTGACCCATATGTACTGCCTACCAGATTGTATGGGTTATTCTTTTATGGCCTGATGGACCAGTCTGGACAGTCCTTGGTCCTTTCAGGCAGTACAAATGGCTGATTGTATCATATTAGTACGTATGGCTCATTTTTCATGTACTGATGAGACCAGTCCGGACAGTCCATGGTCCATTGAGTTAAATACTTTCATTCAGTATAGTTAAGGGTGATCATATCAGCCTATCAGTACGTATGTGTCGATTTTTTAAATTGCCTGATGGACGAGTCAAAACAGTCCTTGGTCCATCCAGACAGTACGGATGGCTGATCGAATCAGCCTATAAGTACTTATGTGTCATTTTTCATGTACTGATAGGGACCAGTACGGACAGTCCATGATCCATTGAGTTAAATCCGTTCATTTATCGTGGTTAAGGCTGATTATATCATCCTATCAGTACATATGGGTCGATTTTTAATGGCCTGATGGACCTGTCTAAACAGTCCTTGGTTCATCCGGGCATTACAGATGGCTGATCGTATAAGCCTATCATTACGTATGGGTCATTTCTCATGTACTGATGGGACCAGTCCAGACGGTCCATGGTCCGTCGAGTTAAATCCTTCCATTCAATACAGCTATTGCTGACCATATCAGCCTATCAGTACGTATGGGTTGGTTTTTCATGGCCTGATGGACCAGTCAGGACAATTCTGTGTCGATCCATGCAGTACGGATGGATGATCGTATCAGCCTATCAAGACGTATGGGTCATTTTTCATGTACTAATGGGACCAGTCCGGACAGTCCATGGTCGGCTGAGTTAAATCCTTCCATTCAGTACGGTTAAAGCTGATTATATAAGCCTATCAAATTGTATGGGTCAATTTTTTATGGCCTGATGGACCAGCAGGACAGTCATTGGTCCAACCAGGCAGTATGGATTGCTGATCGTATCAGCCTATCAGTACGTATGGGTCATTTTCATGTACTGATGGTAAAAGTCTTGACAGTCCACGGTCCGTTGAGTTAAATCTTTCCATTCAGTGCGGATAAGGCTGATCATATCAGCCCATCAGTTTGTATGTGTCGATTTTTCATGGCCTGATGGACCAGTCTGGACAGTCCTTGGTCTTTCCAGGCAGTATGGATGGCTGATTGTATCAGCCTATCAGTATGTATTGGTCATTTTTCATGTACTGATGGGACAAGTCCGGACAGTCCATGGTCCGTTGAGTTAAATCCTTCCATTCAATACTGTCAAGGCTGACCATATATGCCTATCAGTACGTATGGGTTGATTTTTCATGTCATGATGGATCAGTCAGGACAATTCTGTGTCCATCCATGCAGTACAGATGGATGATCGTATCAGTCTATCAGAGAGTATGGGTCATTTTTCATGTCCTGATGGGACCAGTACGGACAGTCCATGGTCCGCTGAGTTAAATCCTTCCATTTATTACGGTTAAGGCTGACTATAAATGCCTATCAAATTGTATGGGTCAATTTTTTATGGCCTGATGGACCAAGCAGGACAGTCATTGGTCCAACCAGGCAGTACGGATTGCTGATCGTATCAGCCTATCAGTATGTATTAGTCATTTTCATGTACTGATGGTAAAAGTCTTGACAGTCCACGGTCCGTTGAGTTAAATCTTTCCATTCAGTGTGGATAAGGCTGATCATATAAGCCCATCAGTTTGTATGTGTCGCTTTTTCATGGCCTGATGGACCAGTCTGGACAGTCCTTGGTCCTTCCAGGCAGTACAGATGGCTGATTGTATCAGCCTATCAGTACGTATGGGTCATTTTTCATGTACTAATGAGACCAGTCCGGACAGTCCATGGTCCATTGAGTTAAATACTTCCATTCAGTATGGTTAAGGTTGATCATATCAGACTATCAGTACCTGTGGGTCGATTTTTAATTGCCCAATGGACCAGTCTAAGAAGTCCTTGGTCATACCAGGCAATACGTATGGCTGATAGTATCAGCCTAGCAGTACGTATGGGTCGTTTTCATGTACTGATGGGACCAGTCCGGACAATCCATGGTCCGCTGGTTAAATCCTTCTATTCAGTACGGTTAAGTCTGATCATATAAGCCTATCAGATTGTATGGGTCGATTTTTTATTGCTTGATGGACCAGTCTGGACAGTCCTTGGTCCTTCAAGGTAGTACAGATGGCTGATTTTATCAGCCTATCAGTACGTACATTTTTCATGCACTGATGAGACCAGTCCGGACGGTCCATGGTCCGCTGAGTTAAATACTTCCATTCAGAATGGTTAAGGCTGATCATATCAGCCTATCAGTACGTATAGGTCGATTTTTAATTGCCTGATGGACAAGGCAAAACAGTCCTTGGTCCATCCAGGCAGTACGGATGGCTGATCGTATCAGCCTATAAGTACTTATGGGTCATTTTTCATGTACTGATGGGACTAGTACAGACATTCCATGGTCAGTTGAGTTAAATCCTTCCATTCATCATGGTTAAGGCTGATCATATCAGCCTATCAGTACGTATTGGTAAATTTTTAATGGCCTGATGGACCAGGCTAAACAGTCCTTGGTCCATCCAGGCAGTACATATGGCTGATCGTATCAGCCTATCATTATGTATGGGTCATTTTTCATGTACTGATGGGACCAGTCCGGGTGGTCCATGGTCCGTTGTGTTAAATCCTTCCATTCAGTAAATATAAGGCTGATCATAGCAGCCTATCAGTACGTATGGGTCGATTTTGCATGGCTTGATGGACCAGTCCGGATAGTCCATGGTCCGTTCAGTTAAATTCTTCCATTCAATACTGTTAAGGCTGGCCATATATGCATATCAGTACGTATGGGTTGATTTTTCATGGCCTGATGGACCAGTCAGGACAATTCTGTGTCCATCCATGCAGTACGGATGGATGATCGTATCAGCCTATCAGGGCCTATGTGTCATTTTTCATGTCCTGATGGGAACAGTCCGGACAGTCGATGGTCCGCTGAGTTAAATCCTTCCATTTAGTACGCTTAAGGCTGACCATGTATGCCTATCAGTACGTATGGGTTGGTTTTTCATGGCCTGATGGACCAGTCAGGAAATTTCTGTGTCCATCCATGCAGTACGGATGGATGATCGTATCAGCCTATCAAGACGTATGGGTCATTTTTCATGTACTAATGGGACCAGTCCGGACAGTCCATGGTCCGCTGTGTTAAATCCTTCCATTCAGTATGGTTAAAGCTGATTATATAAGCCTATCAAATTGTATGGGTCAATTTTTTATGGCCTGATGGACCAAGCAGGACAGTCATTGGTCCAACGAGGCAGTACGGATTGCTGATCGTATTAGCCTATCAGTACGTATGGGTCATTTTCATGTACTGATGGTAAAAGTCTTGACAGTCCACTGTCCGTTGAGTTAAATCTTTCCATTCAGTGCGGATAAGGCTGATCATATCAGCCCATCAGTTTGTATGTATCGATTTTTCATGGCCTGATGGACCAGTCTGGACAGTCCTCGGTCTTTCTAGGCAGTATGGATGGCTGATTGTATCAGCCTATCAGTATGTATTGGTCATTTTTCATGTACTGATGGGACCAGTCCGGACAGTCCATGGTCCGTTGAGTTAAATCCTTCCATTCAATACTGTTAAGGCTGACAATATATGCCTATCAGTACGTATGGGTTGATTTTTCATGGCATGATGGACCAGTCAGGACAATTCTGTGTCCATCCATGCAGTACCGATGGATGATCGTATCAGCCTATCAGGACGTATGGGTCATTTTTCATGTACTAATGGGACCAGTCCGGACAGTCCATGGTCCGCTGAGTTAAATCCTTACATTCAGTACAGTTAAAGCTGATTATATAAGCCTATCAAATTTTATGGTCAATTTTTTATGGCCTGATGGACCAAGCAGGACAGTCATTTGTCCAACCAGGCAGTACGGATTGCAAATCGTATCAGCCTATCAGTATTTAAGGGTCATTTTCATGTACTGATAATAAAAGTCTTGACAGTCCACAGTCTGTTGAGTTAAATCTTTCCATTCAGTGTGGATAAGGCTGATCATATCAGCCCATCAGTTTGTATGTATCGATTTTTCATGGCCTGATGGACCAGTCTGGACAGTCCTTGGTCCTTCCAAGCAGTACAGATGGCTGATTGTTTCAGCCTATCAGTACGTATGGGTCATTTTTCATGTACTAATGAGACCAGTCCGGACAGTCCATGGTCCATTAAGTTAAATACTTCCATTCAGTATGGTTAAGGCTGATTATATGAGACTATCAGTACGTATGGGACGATTTTTAATTGCCCGATGGACAAGTCTAAAAAGTCCTTGGTCCTACCAGGCAATACGTATGGCTGATAGTATCAGCCTAGCAGTACGTATGGGTCATTTTTCATGTACTGATGGGACCAGTCTGGACAGTCCATGGGCCGCTGAGTTAAATCCTTATATTCAGTGCGGTTAAGTCTGATCATATAAGCCTATCAGATTGTCTGGGTCGATTTTTTATGGCCTGATGGACCAGTCTGGACAGTCCTTGGTCCTTCAAGGCAGTACAGATGGCTGATTTTATCAGCCTATCAGTACGTACATTTTTCATGCACTGATAAGACCAGTCCAAACGATCCATGGTCCGCTGAGTTAAATCCTTCCCTTCAGAACGGTTAAGGCTGATCATATCACCCTATCAGTACGTATAGGTCGATTTTTAATTGCCTGATGGACAAGTCAAAACAGTCCTTGTTCCATCCAGGCAGTACGGATGGCTGATCGTATCAGCCTATAAGTACTTATGGGTCATTTTTCATGTACTGATGGGACTAGTACAGACATTCCATGGTCCGTTAAGTTAAATCCTTCCATTCAATACTGTTAAGGCTGACCATATATGCCTATCAGTACGTATGGGATGATTTTTCATGGCCTGATGGACCAGTCAGGACAATTCTGTGTCCATCCATGCATTACAGATGGATGATCATATCAGCCTATCAGGACGTATGGGTCATTTTTCATGTCCTGATGGGACCAGTCCGGACAGTCCATGGGCCGCTGAGTTAAATCCTTCCATTCAGTACGGTTAAGGTTGACCATATATGCCTATCAGTACGTATGGGTTGATTTTTCATGGCCTGATGGACCAGTCAGGACAATTCTGTGTCCAGCCATGCAGTACGGATGGATGATCGTATCAGCCTATCAGGATGTATGGGTCATTTTTCATGTACTAATGGGACCAGTCCAGACAGTCCATGGTCCGATGAGTTAAATCCTTCCATTCAGTACGGTTAAGGCTGATCATATAAGCCTATCAGATTGCATGGGTCAATTTTTTATTGCCTGATGGACCAAGTTGGACAGTCATTGGTCCAACCAGGCAGTATGGATTGCTGATCATATCAGCCTATCAGTACGTATGGGTCATTTTCATGTTCTGATGGTAAAAGTCTTGACAGTCCATGGTCCGTTGAGTTAAATATTTCCATTCAGTGCGGATAAGGCTGACCATATCAGCCCATCAGTTTGTATGTGTCAATTTTTCATGGCCTGATGGACCAGTTTGGACAGTCCTTGGTCCTTCCAGGCAGTCTAGATGGCTGATTGAATCAGCCTATCAGTACGTATGGGTCATTTTTCATGTACTAATGAAACCAGTCCAGACAGTCCATGGTCTATTGAGTTAAATACTTCCATTCAGTATGGTTAAGACTGATCATATCAGCCTATCAGTTCATATGGGTCGATTTTTAATTGCCCGATGGACCTTGGTCTAAACAGTCCTTGGTCCTACCAGGCAATACGTATGGCTGATCGTATCAGCCTATCAGTACGTATGAGTCGTTTTTCATGTACTGATGGGACCAGTCCGAACAGTCCATGGTCCGCTAAGTTAAATCCTTTTATTCAGTACGGTTATGTCTGATCATATCAGCCTATCAGTACGTATGGGTAAATTTTTAATGGCCTGATGGACCAGGCTAAACAGTCCTTGGTCTATCCAGGCAGTACATATGGCTGATCGTATCAGCCTATCATTATGTATGGGTTATTTTTCATCTACAGATGGGCCCAGTCCGGACGGTCTATGGTCCGTTGAGTTAAATCCTTCCATCCAGTACATATAAGGCTGATCATATCAGCCTATCACTACGTATGGGTCGATTTTGCATGGCTTGATGGACCAGTCTGGACAATCCTTGGTCCTTCCAGGCAGTATGGATGGCTGATTGTATCAGCCTATAAGTACGTAAGGGTCATTTTTCATGTGCTGATGGGACCAGTCCAGATAGTCCATGGTCCGTTGAGTTAAATCCTTCCATTCAATACTGTTAAGGCTGACCATATATGCCTATCAGTACGTATGGGTTGATTTTTCATGGCCTGATAGACCAGTCAGGACAATTCTGTGTCCATCCATGCAGTACGGATGGGTGATCGTATCAGCCTATCAGGATGTATGGGTCATTTTTCATGTACTAATGGGACCAGTCCGGACAGTCCATGGTCCGCTGAGTTAAATCCTTCCATTCAGTACGGTTAAAGCTGATTATATAAGCCTATCAAATTGTATGGGTCAATTTTTTATGGCCTGACGGACCAAGCTGGACAGTCATTGGTCCAACCAGGCAGTACGGATTGCTGATCGTATCAGCCTATCAGTATGTATGGGTCATGTAAGACCCGATCCTGGCCCAAAGGACCCAACTAGGACCCGCAGTCTTACTTTGCTTACTTATGTATTTTTGTTCATTTTAAAGGTTCCATAATCATCTAAGTCCATTTTCAATCATATGAGGTTCAAGTATATCGATCCCTAAGTCTAATCAGATAAGAGAAATTGTATCTTTATTGATATAAAAACTTGTGATCCAATACATAGATTCAGTTGCACAATAGGCTATTATAAGTTCAAATGTTTATACTAACTAAACTATCCCACAACCCACACATCCATCCACGGCTCAGGTCGTCATGGTTCCTTGGCCTTGCCACGGTCCTGGTCTGATCCTGTGAACACACCATCACAAGACATATGTATGAGTACAATCCGATAACCTAACATATCAATTCTATTTGCATGGTTCGGTCCTTCTATTATCTACTCTACAATCTATTTTCTTAATTCGCAAGGCACGCGGCCTCATCCAGGACGATCCTCAGGACGTCCTGGACCATCGCCCATCGCACGGCCTGACTGATTCCATGCGGACCATCCCTTAGTCCACACTAACTCCAATCGGCCATGGTTGGCTTCCCAATCTGTCCTATCTAAATAAACCTCCAAAAACTAAATAAAATTCATGACAATTCCCTAAAAATCCTGATTAGGAATGATCCACAATCAGAATCCAAAGGATCGGCCTCGATCCTATTGATCTCGGCCTTAACCGGCCAAATTGGCCATAACTAACCTTCCATGAATCAATTAGGTAAAACCTAATAAAACCCATGATAATTCGTGATAAATCCCCACTAAGAGGAATCCATGGTCGGAATTCAATGAATCCCACTGGAACATATAGAACCCGACCAAGACCAGTCCGGCCTAAGGCCAAGGACTATGCGCCTGGACCGGCCAAAGCCTTGGTCCAGTCACGCCAGTTGATCACACCATCCACTTACAGAACATACAAGAAGAAGAAGAAATCAAATATGTAAATGGGAAGAAATGGGTTTGGAACCGTCGACCCACCCACGGCCATTCAGCATCAAGCCGCGGCCATGGTAGGATGGATCGGTCCTTCCCACTCACCTTGGGCGTGCGCTCTGGAGTGCTCAAGCCCTTCTCCACATCCTTCTCCTTGCCTCTTGTTCCCATTCTTAATCGATCTCTTGATCGGAATCAACCACCAACTCTCACGGCAAGCCTTTGATCGAACTCTCTCTTTCTCTCTTGTATTTCTCTGTCTCGATTTGGGCAGAGTTTTCCTTAGAGGAAATTGTGTCAAATATGGACCCCTAGGGTCTGTATTTATAGGCCAGAACCGACCCCCAACCGCCTGGACGAACAGGCACAACCTGTTGGCCGAATGGGTGCAACTTGCATCACTTGCACCCCTTCGCCCAAACCGCCTCTAACCGTCCCATTTCACCCTTATCCTCTTCGATGGCAAGCTCCTGGTCCTGCCTGCTGCTCGGCCAACTCGTCCAAGGCCCCAAATGGTCGGACCTCCCTTGACCTCCCTGGTCGGTACCATAACCGCCCCTGACCCGGGTCCCATGACCAGGACCCAAACCCTTCGCCCAGCTGAGGTGAGCTGGTTGCTAGCTGCCCCAGCTAGGTGAGCTAGTGGTCCAGCTACTGGAGCTGCCCTAGACTTGTGGTCCAGCTGCTGTAGCTGACCTGGTCGAGTGTGAGCTGCACTGAGCTTGATCTGGCGGGCTGAACTAAATCCCTATCTGATCCAGCTGCCTTAGAACTCTTCCGACCTTCCTTCCTTTCGCCTCCCTCGATCCTGGTTAAGTCTCAGCCTACCGAGGCCCTTAACCATCCATTCCAGCCATGATACGCTTGTCCTTAGGTCTTATGACCTGACTGGTACGTCTCCTCGTACCATGGCTGTGCCCAAGGCCTTAGCCAGATTCAGGGACATGACAAGTCTCCCCCACTTGCAATGGATTCGTCCTCGAATCTGACCCTAAACCTGTACCCAATGCAAACTGAGCATACCACTCCTTGAAGTCTGTTTTCATTCTTGCTTCCGTTTCCCATGTCACTTGTTCTTGTCCGTTGCAATTCCACACAACTTTGACCATCTGTATGGTCTTCTTCCTCATGGCTTTTTCCATCCTATCTACAATTCGAACCGGCTTTATCTCTAAGGTGAGGTTCGTGCCCAAATCAGCTGGAAGTTCTGGAATCACTATGTCTTGATCTGAAAGACATTTCCTCAGCTGAGAGACATGGAACACATTGTGGAATGCATCCATTTCGGATGGTAGGTTCAGTTTGTAGGCCACAGCACCAACCCTTTCTATGATCCTGAATGGACCTAGATACCTTGGATCCAGCTTCCTTCGGCCAGATGCTCTTTTCCTACCCTTAAAGGTAATCATCTTCAAGTACACCATATCGCCAACCCCAAACTCCACATGCTTCCTTCTTCTGTCTGCATATGACTTTTGGCGGTCCTGTGCCTCTTTCATCCTATCCCTTATGAACTTGATCTTCTCCGTGGTCTCCTCCACAATCTCAGGTCCGATCATGCTGCGCTCCCCCACTTGGGTCCAACATAACGGTGTCCTGCAAGGTCGCCCATACAAAGCCTCATAGGGTGACATCCCTATGCTGGTGTGGTAGCTATTGTTGTAGGCAAACTCTACCAAAGGTAGATGTTTCTCCCAAGACTCTCCCCAATACGTACTGATAGGTTGATACGACCAGCCATCCGTACTTCCTAGAAGGACAAAGGAATGTCCAGAATGGTCCCATCAATACATGAAAAATGACCCATACGTACTGATAGGCTGATATGATCAGCCTTATCCGTACTGAATGGAAGGATTTAACTCAATGGACCATGGACTGTCCAGATTGGTGCCATCAGTACAAGAAAAATTACCCATACATGCTGATAGGCTGATACGATCAGCCACCCGTTCTGCTTGGAAGGACCAAGGACTGTCCAAACTGGTCCATCAAGCCATGAAAAATAAACCCATATGTCCTGATAGGCTGATATGATCAGCCTTATCCGTACTGAATGAAAGGATTTAACTTAACGGAACATGGATTGTCCAGAATGGTCTGAACAATACATGAAAAATGACCCATACATACTATAGGCTGATACGATCAGCAATCTGTATTGGCTGGATGGACCAAGGACTGTCCAAACTGGTCCATCAGGCCATGAAAAATCAGCCCTTCCGTCTGATAGGCTGATATGATCAGCCTTATATGTACTGAATGGAAGGATTTAACTCAACGGACCATGGACTGTACAGACTGGTCCCATTACTACATGAAAATGACCCATACGTCCTGATAGGCTGATACGATAAGCCATCCGTACTGCCTGGATGGACCAAGGACTGTCCAGGCTGGTCCATCAGCCAAGAAAAATCGACCCATACGTACTGCTAGGGTGATATGATCAGCCTTAACCGTACTGAATGGAAGGATTTAACTCAACAGACCATGGACTGTACGGAATGGTCCCATCAGTACATGAAAAATGACCCATACGTACTGATAGGCTGATGCAATCAGCCATTCGTACTGCCTGGAAGGAACAAAAACTGTCCAGACTGGTCCATCAGGCCATGAAAAATCGACCCATACGTACTGATAGGCTGATACGATCAGCCATCATTACTGCCTGGAAGGACCAAGGACTGTCCAGATTAGTCCAATAGGCCATGAAAAATTGACTCATACGTACCCAAAGGCTGATATGATCAGCCTTATCCGTACTGAATGGAAGGATTTAACACAACAGACCATGGACTTTCCAGATTGGTGCCATCAGAACATGAAAAATGACCCATACGTACTGATAGGCTGATACGATCAGCCATCCGTACTGCCTGGATGGACCAGGAACTGTCCAGACTGGTCCATCAAGCCATGAAAAATCGACCCATAAGTACTGATAAGCTGATATGATCAGCATTAACCGTACTGGATGGAAGAAATTAACTCAACGGACCATGAACTGTCCGGACTGGTCCCATCAGTACATGAAAAATTACCCATACGTACTGATAGGCTGATACGATCAGCCATCCGTACTGCCTGGAAGGACAAATGACTTTCCAGACAAGTCCATCAGGCCATGAAAAAGCGACCCATACGTACTGATAGGCTGATATGATCAGCCTTATCAGTACTGAATGGATGGACCAAGGACTGTCCAGACTAGTCCAATAGGCCATGAAAAATCAACCCATACATACTGATAGGATGATATGATCATCCTTATCCGTACTGAATGGAAGGATATAACTCAATGGACCATGGACTGTCCAGATTGGTGCCATCAGTACAAGAAAAATTACCGATACCAGCTGATAGGCTGATACGATCAGCCATCCGTACTGCCTGGATGGACCAGGAACTTTCCAGACTACTCCATCAAGCCATGAAAAAATCAACCCATATGTACTAATAGGATGATATGATCAGCCTTAACCATACTGAATCGAAGGATTTAACTCAACGGACCATGGATTATTCAGACTGATCCCATGAGTACTTGAAAAATGACCCATATGTATTGATTGGCTGATACGATGAGCCATCTGTTCTTCTTGAAAGGACCAAGGACTGTCCAGACTGGTCCATCAGGCCATGAAAAATCAACCCATACGTCCTGATAGGCTGATATGATCAGCCTTATCCGTACGGTATGGAAGGATTTAACTTAACGGACCATGGACTGTCCAGAATGGACCCATCAATACATGAAAAATGACCCATACGTACTATAAGCTGATACGATCAGCAATCTGTATTGGCTGGATGGACCAAGGACTGTCCAAACTGGTCCATCAGGCCATGAAAAATCGGCCCTTACGTCTCATAGGCTGATATGATCAGCCTTATCTGTACTGAATGGAAGGATTTAACTCAACGGACCATGGACTGTACAGACTGGTCCCATTAGTACATGAAAATGACCCATACGTCCTGATAGGCTGATACGATAAGCCATCCGTACTGCCTGGATGGACAAAGGACTGTCCAGGCTGGTCCATCAGACCAAGAAAAATCGACCCATACGTACTGCTATGGTGATATGATCAGCCTTAACTGTACTGAATGGAAGGATTTAACTCAACGGACCATGGACTGTTCGGAATGGTCCCATCAGTACATGAAAAATGACCCATACGTACTGATAGGCTGATGCAATCAGCCATTCGTACTGCATGGAAGGAACAAAGACTGTCCAGACTGGTCCATCAGGCCATGAAAAATCGACCCATACGTACTGATAGGCTGATACGATCAGCCATCATTACTGCCTGGAAGGACCAAGGACTGTCCAGATTAGTTCAATACGCAATGAAAAATCGACTCATACGTACTGATAGGCTGATATGATCAGCCTTATCCGTAGTGAATGGAAGGATTTAACTCAACGGACCATGGACTGTCCAGATTGGTGCCATCATAACATGAAAATTGACCCATACATACTGATAGGCTGATACGATCAGCCATCCATACTTCCCGGATGGACCAGGAACTGTCCAGACTGGTCCATCAAGCCATGAAAAATCGACCCATACGTATGGATAAGGTGATATGATCAGCATTAACCGTACTGGATTGAAGGATTTAACTTAACAGACCATGGACTGTCCGGACTGGTCCCCTCAGTACATGGAAAATTATCCATGCGTACTGATAGGCTGATACGATCAGCCATCCGTACTGCCTAGAAGGACAAATTACTGTCCAGACTGGTCCATAAGGCCATTAAAAATTGACCCATACGTACTGATATGCTTATATGATCAGCTTTATCTGTACTGAATGGATGGACCAAGGACTGTCCAGACTGGTCCATCAGGCCATGAAAAATCGACCCATACGTACTGATAGGCTGATACGATCAGCCATCATTACTGCCTGGAAGGACCAGGGACTGTCCAGATTAGTCCAATAGGCCATGAAAATTGACTCATACATACTGATAGGCTGATATGATCAGCCTTATCCGTACTGAATGGAAGGATTTAACTCAACGGACCAAGGACTGTCAAGATTGGTGCCATCAGAACATGAAAACTGACCCATACGTACTGATAGGCTGATACGATCAGCCATCCGTACTGCCTGGCTGGACCAGGAACTGTCTAGACTGGTCCATCAAGCCATGAAAAATCCACCCATACGTACTGATAAGCCGATATGATCAGCATTAACTGTACTGGATGGAAGGAATTAACTCAACGGACCATGGACTGTCCGGACTGGTCCCATCAGTACATGAAAAATTACCCATACGTACTGATAGGCTGATACGATCAGCCATCCGTACTGCCTGGAAGGACAAATGACTTTCCAGACAAGTCCATCAGGCCATGAAAAAGCGACCCATACGTAGTGATAGGCTGATATGATCAGCTTTATCTGAACGGACCATAGACTGGAAGGATTTAACTCAACGGACCATAGACTGTCCAGACTAGGGATGTTTAAACGGGCAGCCCGAGCCCGTTTAGATCCTGCCCGTTTAGACCCTGCCCGTTTAAGACCCGTTTACCTCATGCCCGTTTAACTTCAGACCCGGTAGAGCCCGTTTAACTATGTACACGTTTAACATGAAGATGCCCGTTTAGTCCCGTGAGCCCGTTTATTTTTTATTTTTTTCTAAATAAAGTTTAATTATTTTTAAAATACAGATTTGTTATAGAAAATGTTAGATAAACTGATATATGGATGTAAAGTAGGGAAAATTGTTTTTTTTAAGCCAAAAAATAGGTACATTGTCCCATTAGGCTAATTTCTATTTTGCACCATTTTTGCCTATAATGCCCTTTAGTATTTTTGAAAATAAATCAAATAAATAGTTTTACTAACTAAAAAGAATTCTAAAAATAGTAACTACTGCTGAAATACCAATATCAACTTAGTAATATTTTTTCAAGTTCTAAAAATGTTAAAATTATAATTTCAAATTTTTTTCTACAAAAAGTAGAATTCATATTCTAATTAGTAGAAACTGCAATCTACATTTTTCATTGAATCTACTATTTTAGAATATGGATTCTACAAAAATAATGGTAATCTAAAAACTTTTGGAATGCACATTCCACGCTTTACATGTCATTCTAAAATCTGTAGAAATCGGAATCTACACATTACTATAAATCTAAAACTTGTATAAATCAGAATCTACACATTACTTTAAATCTAAAAGCCGTAGAAATTGAGTTCTAACATATTTATTGTATTCTACATATAGTAGAAATTGAGTCCTAAGCCCTTCCTCACACCACTTTTTGTGTTATTTTTTTATATATATTTTTTTGGTCAATATATATATTCTTTAGTTACTTCAAAAATATATTAAATAATAATATATATTATAATTATTTACAATTATAATTTTGATTTTATAATTGAATTGTTAGTTTTTTAAAAAAAAACTTATTTAAATTATATAATTTAATTATATATTTTATAATTATTTACTAACTGTATTTAAATGTTAAATTGAATTTTATTTTTTTATTTTTTTGTTTTAAAATTATTTAGATTATATAATTATATTATAATTATTTATTAATTGGTTTACTAATTGTAATTTTAATTTTATAATTAATTGTTATTTTTATTATTACTTAGGTTACATAAATAATTAATATATATACTATTAATTATTTAGTAATTATAATTTCGAATTTTTATTAAAATTTAAGGGTATTACTGCCATTTTGAAAATAATTAACCTACTGGGACAATTAATATTTTGTTTAACCTAGAAGAACAATGTACCTATTTTTTTGGCCTAAAAAAACAATTTTCCCTATAAAGTAAAGGCAGATCCTATATTTTGATCATTAACAGAGAAGAGAGAAACTGAAAAGTTTTGTGCATGTTGATGCCTCACGGGTATCTACTCTAGAGTTGCTAGTGTTCTTTGTCCATTCTGAAAAGAAAAAAGAATTTAAACGGGCACCCTTTTATTTCGCGGGTAAACCCTTTTAATAAACATCCTTAAAGGGCCGCCCCTGTATGAACCCGTTAAGACTTTATGTATAATTAAACGGGTACGGGCGCCGCCCGTTTAGAAGCTGCCCGTCAGGCCCGCGGGCCCCTGACCCGTTTAAACATCCCTAGTCCAGACTGGTCACATTAGTACATGAAAAATGACCCATACTTCATGATAGGCTGATACGATAAGCCATTCGTACTGCCTGGATGGACCAAGGACTGTCCAGGCTGGTCCATCAGACCATGAAAAATCGACCCATATGTACTGAGAAGCTGATATGATCAGCCTTAACCGTACTGAATGGAAGGATTTAACTTAACGGACCATGGACTGTCTGGACTGGTCCCATCAGTACATGAAAAATGGCCCATACTTACTGATAAGCTGATATGATCAGCAACCCGTACTGCTTGGAAGGACCAAGGACTGTCCAGACTAGTCCAATAGGCCATGAAAAATCGACCCATATGTACTGATAGGCTTATATGATCAGCCTTATCCGTACTGAATCGAATGATTTAACTCAACGGACCATGGACTGTCCAGATTGGTGCACCCAGTACAAGAAAAATTACCCATACGTGCTGATAGGCTGATACGATCAGCCATCCGTACTGCCTGGATGGACCAGGAACTTTCCAGACTAGTCCATCAAGCCATGAAAAAATCAACCCATATGTATTGATAGGCTGATATGATCAGCCTTAACCATACTGAATGGAAGGATTTAACTCTACGGACCGAGGACTGTCAAGACTAGTTATATCAGTACATGAAATATGACCCATACATACTGATAAGCTGATACGATCAGCCATCCATACTGCATGAAAGGACACTGGACTGCCCAGACTGGTCCATCAGGCCATGAAAAATCGAACCAAACATCCTAATAGGCTGATATGATCAGCCTTAACCGTACTGAATAGAAGGATTTAACTCAACGGACCATGCTATCCGGACTGTTCCCATCAGTACCTGAAAAATGACCCGTACGTACTGATAGGCTGATACAATCAGCCATCCGTACTGCCTGGGAGGACCAAGGACTGTCCAGACTGGTCCATAAAACCATGAAAATTCAACTCATACGTACGAATAGGCTGATATGATCAGACTTATCCGTACTGAATGGAAGGATTTAACTCAAGAGACAATGGCTTGTTTAGACTGGTCCCATCAGTACATCAAAAATGACCATATGTACTGATAGGCTGATACGATCAGCCATCCGTACTGCCTAGAAGGAGCAAGGACTGTCCATACGAGTCCATCAGGCCATGAAAACTCGACCTATAAGTCCTGATAGGCTGATATGATCAACCATATCCATACTGAATGGAAGGATTTAACTCAACGGACCAAGGACTGTCAAGATTGGTGCCATCAGAACATGAAAAATGACCCATACGTACTGATAGGCTGATACGATCAGCCATCCGTACTGCCTGGATGGACCAGGAACTGTCCAGACTGGTCCATCAAGCCATGAAAAATCCACCCATACGTACTGATAAGCCGATATGATCAGCATTAACCGTACTGGATGGAAGGAATTAACTCAACGAACCATGGACTGTCTGGACTGGTCCCATCAGTACATGAAAAATTACCCATACGTACTGATAGGCTGATACGATCAGCCATCCGTACTGCCTGGAAGGACAAATGACTTTCCAGACAAGTCCATCAGGCCATGAAAAAGCGACCCATACGTAGTGATAGGCTGATATGATCAGCCTTATATTTACTGAATGGAAGGATTTAACTCAACAGACCATGGACTGTACAGACTAGTCCCATTAGTACATGAAAAATGACCCATACGTCCTGATAGGCTGATACGATAAGCCATCCATACTACCTGGATGGACCAAGGACTGTCCAGGCTGGTCCATCAGACCATGAAAAATAGACCCATACGTACTGATAGGCTGATACGATCAGCCATCCGTACTGCCTGGAAGAACCAAGGAGTGTCCAGACTAGTGCAATAGTACATGAAAAATGACCCATACGTACCGAGAGGCTGATACGATCAGCCATCCGTACTGCCTGGATGGACAAAGGACTTTCCAGACTGGTCCATCAGGCCATGGAAAATCGACCCATACATACTGATAGGCTGATACGATCAACCATCTGTACTGCTTGGAAGGAACAGAGACTGTCCAGACTGGTCCATCAGGCCATGAAAAATCGACCCATACGTACTGAAAGGCTGATACGAACAGCCATCCTTACTGCCTGGAAGGACCAAGGACTGTCCAGATTAGTCCAAATGGCCATGAAAAATCGACCCATACATACTGATAGGCTGATATGATCAGCCTTATCCGTACTGAATGGAAGAATTTAACTCAACGGACCATGGACTGTCCAGATTGGTGCCATCAGAACATGAAAAATGACCCATACACACTGGTAGGCTGAAACGATCAGCCATCCGTACTGCCTGGATGGACCAGGAACTGTCCAGACTGGTCCATCAAGCCATGAAAAATCGCCCAATACGTACTGATAGGCTGATATGATCAGGATTAACCGTACTGAATGGAAGGATTTAACTCAACGGACCATGGACTGTCCGGACAGGTCCCATCAGTACATGAAAAATTACCCATACGTATTGATAGGCTGATACGATCAGCCATCCGTACTGCCTGGATGGACCAGTAACTTTCCAGACTAGTCCATCAAGCCATGAAAAAATCAACCCTTATGTACTGATAGGCTGATATGATCAGCCTAAACCATACTGGAAGAAAGGATTTAACTCAACGGACCATGGATTGTCTAAAATGGTCCCATAAGTACCTAAAAAATGACCCATACGTACTATAGGCTGATACTATCAGCAATCTGTACTGCCTGGATAGACAAAGGACTGGTCTATCAGGCCATGAAAAATTGACCCATACGTCCGATAGGCTGATATGATCAGCTTTATCTGAACGGACCATAGACTGGAAGGATTTAACTCAACGGACCATAGACTGTCCAGACTAGGGATGTTTAAACGGGCAGCCCGAGCCCGTTTAGATCCTGCCCGTTTAGACCCTGCCCGTTTAAGACCCGTTTACCTCATGCCCGTTTAACTTCAGACCCGGTAGAGCCCGTTTAACTATGTACACGTTTAACATGAAGATGCCCGTTTAGTCCCGTGAGCCCGTTTATTTTTTATTTTTTTCTAAATACAGTTTAATTATTTTTAAAATACAGATTTGTTATATAAAATGTTAGATAAACTGATATATGGATATAAAGTAGGGAAAATTGTTTTTTTTAAGCCAAAAAATAGGTACATTGTCCCATTAGGCTAATTTCTATTTTGCACCATTTTTGCCTATAATGCCCTTTAGTATTTTTGAAAATAAATCAAATAAATAGTTTTACTAACTAAAAAGAATTCTAAAAATAGTAACTACTGCTGAAATACCAATATCAACTTAGTGATATTTTTTTTCAAGTTCTAAAAATGTTAAAATTATAATTTCAAATTTTTTTCTACAAAAAGTAGAATTCATATTCTAATTAGTAGAAACTGCAATCTACATTTTTCATTGAATCTACTATTTTAGAATATGGATTCTACAAAAATAATGGTAATCTAAAAACTTTTGGAATGCACATTCCACGCTTTACATGTCATTCTAAAATCTGTAGAAATCAGAATCTACACATTACTATAAATCTAAAACTTGTAGAAATCAGAATCTACACATTACTTTAAATCTAAAAGCCGTAGAAATTGAGTTCTAACATATTTATTGTATTCTACATATAGTAGAAATTGAGTCCTAAGCCCTTCCTCACACCATTTTTTTGTGTTATTTTTTATATATATTTTTTTTGTCAATATATATATTCTTTAGTTACTTCAAAAATATATTAAATAATAATATATATTATAATTATTTACAATTATAATTTTGATTTTATAATTGAATTGTTAGTTTTTTTTATAAAAACTTATTTAAATTATATAATTTAATTATATATTTTATAATTATTTACTAACGGTATTTAAATTTTAAATTGAATTTTATTTTTTTATTTTTTTGTTTTTAAATTATTTAGATTATATAATTATATTATAATTATTTATTAATTGGTTTACTAATTGTAATTTTAATTTTATAATTAATTGTTATTTTTATTATTACTTAGGTTACATAAATAATTAATATATATACTATTAATTATTTAGTAATTATAATTTCGAATTGTTATTAAAATTTAAGGGTATTACTGCCATTTTGAAAATAATTAACCTAATGGGACAATTAATATTTTGTTTAACCTAGAAGAACAATGTACCTATTTTTTTGTCCTAAAAAAACAATTTTCCCTATAAAGTAAAGGCAGATCCTATATTTTGATCATTAACAGAGAAGAGAGAAACTGAAAAGTTTTGTGCATGTTGATGCCTCACGGGTATCTACTCTAGAGTTGCTAGTGTTCTTTGTCCATTCTGAAAAAAAAAAAAAATTTAAATGGGCACCCTTTTATTTCGCGGGTAAACCCTTTTAATAAACATCCTTAAAGGGCCGCCCCTGTATGAACCCGTTAAGACTTTATGTATAATTAAACGGGTACGGGCGCCGCCCGTTTAGAAGCTGCCCGTCAGGCCCGCGGGCCCCTGACCCATTTAAACATCCGTAGTCCAGACTGGTCCCATTAGTACATGAAAAATGACCTATACTTCATGATAGGCTGATACGATAAGCCATTCGTACTGCCTGGATGGACCAAGGACTGTCCAGGCTGGTCCATCAGACCATGAAAAATCGACCCATTTGTACTGAGAAGCTGATATGATCAGCCTTAACCGTACTGAATGGAAGGATTTAACTTAACGGACCATGGACTGTCTGGACTGGTCCCATCAGTACATGAAAAATGGCCCATACTTACTGATAAGCTGATATGATCAGCAACCCGTACTGCTTGGAAGGACCAAGGACTGTCCAGACTAGTCCAATAGGCCATGAAAAATCGACCCATATGTACTGATAGGCTTATATGATCAGCCTTATCCGTACTGAATGGAATGATTTAACTCAACGGACCATGGACTGTCCAGATTGGCGCCACCAGTACAAGAAAAATTAACCATACGTGCTGATAGGCTGATACGATCAGCCATCCGTACTGCCTGGATGGACCAGGAACTTTCCAGACTAGTCCATCAAGCCATGAAAAAATCAACCCATATGTACTGATAGGCTGATATGATCAGCCTTAACCATACTGAATGGAAGGATTTAACTCTACGGACCGAGGACTGTCAAGACTAGTGATATCAGTACATGAAATATGACCCATACATACTGATAAGCTGATACGATTAGCCATCCATACTGCATGAAAGGACACTGGACTGCCCAGACTGGTCCATCAGGCCATGAAAAATCGACCCAAACATCCTAATAGGCTGATATGATCAGCCTTAACCGTACTGAATAGAAGGATTTAACTCAACGGACCATGCTATCCGGACTGATCCCATCAGTACCTGAAAAATGACCCGTACGTACTGATAGGCTGATACAATCAGCCATCCGTACTGCCTGGGAGGACCAAGGACTGTCCAGACTGGTCCATAAAGCCATGAAAATTCAACTCATACGTACGAATAGGCTGATATGATCAGACTTATCCGTACTGAATGGAAGGATTTAACTCAAGAGACAATGGCTTGTTTAGACTGGTCCCATCAGTACATCAAAAATGACCCATATGTACTGATAGGCTGATACGATCAGCCATCCGTACTACCTAAAAGGAGCAAGGACTGTCCATACGAGTCCATCAGGCCATGAAAACTCGACCTATAAGTCCTGATAGGCTGATATGATCAACCATATCCATACTGAATGGAAGGATTTAACGTAACGGACCATGGACTGTCGGGACTGGTCCCATCAATTCATGAAAAATGACCCATACGTACTGATAGGCTGATACGATCAGCCATCCGTACTACCTAGAAGGACCAAGGATTGTCCAGACTGGTCCATCTGGGTTGGAAAAATTGACCCATACGTAATGATAGGCTGATAAGATCAGCCTCAACCGTAATGAATGGAAGGATTTAACTCAATGGACCATGGACTGTTTGGACTAGTCCCATCAGTACATGAAAAATGACCCATACGTACTGATAGGCTGATACGACCAGCCATCCGTACTTCCTAGAAGGACAAAGGACTGTCCAGACTGGTCCATGAGAACATGAAAAATCAACCCATACGTACTGATGGGCTAATATGATCAGCCTTATCAGTACAGAATAGAATAATTTAACTCAACAAACCATGGACTGTCTAGACTGGTCCCATCAGTACTTGAAAAATGACCAATACGTACTGATAGGATGATACTATCAGCCATCCGTACTGCCTGGATGGCCCAAGGGCTGTCAAGATTTGTCTATCAGACCATGAAAAATCGACCCATACGTATCGATAGGCTGATATGATCATCCTTAACCGTACTGAATGGAAGGATTTAACTCAACGGACCATGGACTGTCCGGAATGGTCCCATCAGTACATGAAAAATGACCCATACATACTGATAGGTTGATGCGATCAGCCATTCGTACTGCCTGGAAGGAACAAAGACTGTCCAGACTGGTCCATCAGGCCATGAAAAATCGACCCATACGTACTGATAGGCTGATGCGATCAGCCATTCGTACTGCGTTGAAGGAACAAAGACTGTCCAGATTAGTCCAATAGGCCATGAAAAATCGACCCATACGTACGGATAGGCTGATATGATCACCCTTGTCCGTACTGAATGGAAGGATTTAACTAAACGGACCAGGGACTGGCCAGATTGGTGCCATCAGAACATGAAAAATGACCCATACGTACTAATAGGCTGATACGATCAGCCATCTGTACTGCCTGGATGGACCAGGAACTGTCCAGACTGAACCATCAAGCCATGAAAAATCGACCCATACGTATTGATAAGCTGATATGATCAGCATTAACCGTACTGGATGGAAGGATTTAACTCAATGGACCATGGATTGTCCGGATTGGTCTCATCAGTACATGAAAAATTACCCATACATACTGACAGGCTGATACGATCAGCCATCCGTTCTGCCTGGAAGGACAAATGACTGTCCAGACTGGTCATTCCGGCCATGAAATATCGACCCATTTGACTTATAGGATGATAGGATTACCCTTATCTGTACTGAATGGATGGACCAAGGACTGTTCAGACTAGTCCAATAGGCCATGAAAAATCGACCCATACGTAGTGATAGGCTGAAATGATCAGCCTTATCCGTACTAAATGGAAGGATTTAACTCAATGGACCATGGACTGTCCAGATTGGTGCCTTCAGTACAAGAAAAATTGCCCATACGTGCTGATAGGCTGATATGATCAGCAATCCGTAATGCCTGGATGGACCAAGGACTGTTCAGACTGGTCAATCAGGCCATGAAAAATCGACCCGTACGTCCTGATAGGCTGATATGATCAGCCTTATCCATATTGAATGGAAGGATTTAACTTAACAGACCATGGACTGTCAAGAATGGTCCCATCAATACATGAAAAATGACCCATATGTACTATAGGATGATACGATCAAAAATCCGTACTGCCTGGATGGACCAAGGATTGTCCAGACTAGTCCAATAGGCCATGAAAAATCGACCCATACATACTGATTGGCTGATATGATCAGCCTTATCCGTGCTGAATGGAATGATTTAATTCAACGGACCATGGACTGTCTGGACTGGTTCCATCAGTACATTAAAAATGACCCATACGTACTGATAGGCTGATACGATCAGCCATCCGTACTGCCTGGAAGGACAAAGGACTGTCCAGACTGGTCCATCAAGCCTTGAAAAATCGACCTAGACGTACTGATAGGCTGATATGATCCGCGTTATCTGTACTGAATGGAAGGATTGAATTTAACGGACCATGGTCCCATCAGTACATGAAAAATGACCCATACATACTATAACTGATATGATCAGCAATCCGTACTGCCTGGATGGCCAAGGACTGTCCGGACTGGTCCATCAGGCCATGAAAAATCGATCCATACGTCTGATAGGCTGATATGATCATCCTTATATGTACTGAATGGAAGGATTTAACTCAACAGACCATAGACTGTCCAGATTGGTCCCATTAGTACATGAAAAATGACCCATACGTCCTGATAGGCTGATATGATAAGCCATCCACACTGCCTGGATGGACCAAGGACTGTCCATGCGGGTCCATCAGACCATGAAAAATCAACCCATACGTACTGAGAGGCGGATATGATCAGCCTTAACCGTAATGAATGGAAGGATTTTACTTAACGTACCATGGAGTGTTTGGACTGGTCCCATCAGTACATGAAAAATGACCCATACGTACTGATGGGCTGATACGATTAGCAATCCGTACTCCCTGGAAGGAACAAAGACGGTCCAGACTGGTCCATCAGGCCATGAAAAATTGACCCATACGTACTGATAGGCTGATACGATCAGCCATCTGTACTGCCTGGAAGGACCAAGGACTGTCCAGACTAGTCCAATAGGCCATGAAAAATCGACCCATACATACTGATTAGCTCATATGATCAGCCTTATCCGTAATGAGTGGAAGGATTTAACTCAACGCACCATGGACTGTCTAGATTGGTTCCATCAATACATGAAAAATTACCCATACGTACTGATAGGCTGATACGATCAGCCATCCGTACTGCCTGGATGGACCAGGAACTTTCCAGAGTGGTCTATCAAGCCATAAAAAAATCAACCCATACGTACTGATAGGTTGATATGATCAGCTTTAAACATACTGAATGGAAGGATTTAACTCAACGGACCATGGACTGTCCTGACTGGTCCCATCAGTACATGAAAATGACCCATATGTACTGATAGGCTGATACGATAAGCCATCCGTCCTGCCTGGAAGGAACAAGGACTGTCCAGACTGGTCCATCAGGCCATGAAAAATCGACCCATACCTCTTGATAGGCTGATATGATCAGCCTTATCCGTACTGAATCGAAGGATTTAACTTAACGGACCATGGGCTGTCCGGACTGGTCCCATCAGTACATGGAAAATGACCCATACGTACTGATAGGCTGATACAATCAGCCTTCCGTACTGCCTGGAAGGACAAAGGACTGTCCAGACTGGTCCATCAAGCCTTGAAAAATCGACCTAGACGTACTGATAGGCTGATATGATCAGCCTTATCTGTACTGAATGGAAGGATTGAATTCAACGGACCATGGACTGTCCAGATTGGTCCCATCAATACCTGAAAAATGACCCATACGTACTGATAGACTGATACGATAAGCCATCCATATTGCCTGGATGGACCAAGGACTGTCCAGGCTAGTCTATCAGACCATGAAAAATCGACCCATATGTACTGCTAGGCTGATATGATCAGCCTTAACCGTACTGAATGGAAGGATTTAACTTAACGGAACATGGACTGTCTGGACTGGTCCTATCAGTACATGTAAAATGACCCATACATACTGATAGGCTGATACGATCAGTCATCCGTACTGCTTGGAAGGAACAAAGGAAGTCCACACTGGTCCATCAGGCCATGAAAAAATGACCCATACGTACTGATAGGCTAATACGATCAGTCATCCGTACTGCTTGGAAGGAACAAAAGAAGTTCACACTAGTCAAATAGGCCATGAAAAATCGACCCATACATACCGATAGGCTGATATGATATGCCTTATCTGTATTGAATGGAAGGATTTAACTCAACGGAACATGGACTGTCCAGACTGGTCTCATTAATACCTGAAAAATGAGCCATACGTCCTGATAGGCTGATACGATAAGCCATCCGTACTGCCTGGATTGACCAAGGACTGTCCAGGCTGGTCCATCAGACCATGAAGAATTGACCCATACGTACTGCTAGGCTGATATGATCAGCCTTAACCGTATTGAATGGAAGGATTTAACTTAACGGACCCTGGACTGTCCGGACTGCTCCCATCAGTACATGAAAATGACCCATACGTACTGATAGGCTGATACGATCAGCCATCCGTACTGCCTAGAAGGACCAAGGAATGTCCAGACTGGTCCATCTGGGCATGAAAAATCGACCCATACGTAATGATAGGCTGATAAGATCAGCCTTAACCGTACTGAATGGAAGGATTTAACTCAACGGACCATGGACTGTTCGTACTAGTTCCATCAGTACATGAAAAATGACCCATACATACTGATAGGCTGATACGACCAGCCATCCAAACTTCCTAGAAGGTCAAAGGACTGTCCGAACTGGTCCATCAGGACATGAAAAATCGACCCATACGTACTGATAGGCTGATATGATCAGCCTTATCCGTACAGAAGAGAAGAATTTAACTCAACGGACCATGGACTGTCTAGATTGGTCCCATCAGTACATGAAAAATGACCCATACGTACTGATAGTATGATACTATCAGCCATCCGTACTGCCTAGATGGACCAAGGGCTGTCAAGACTGGTCCATCAGACCAAGAAAAATCGACCCATACATCCCGAGAGGCTGATATGATCAGGCTCAACCATACTAAATGGAAGGATTTAACTCAACCGACCATGGACTGTCCGGACTGGTTCAATCAGTACATGAAAAATGACCCATACATACTGATAGGCTGATACAATCAGCCATCCGTACTGCCTGGAAGGAACAAAACTGTCAAGACTAGTCCATCAGGCCATAAAAATTGACCCATACGTACTGATAGGCTGATACGATCAACCATCCTTACTGCCTGGAAGGACCAAGTACTGTCCAGACTAGTTCAATAGGCCATGAAAAATTAACCCATACGTACTGATAGGCTGATATGATCAGTCTTATCCGTACTGAATGGAAGGATTTAACTCAACGAACCATGGACTGTCCAGATTGGTGCCATCAAAACATGAAGAATCGACCCATACGTCCTGATAGGCTGATATGATCAGCCTTATCCGTACTGAATGGAAGGATTTAACTTAACGGACCATGGACTGTCCGGACTGGTCCCATCAGTACATGTAAAATGACTCATACGTACTGATAGTCTGATACGATCAGCCATCTGTACTTCCTGGAAGGGCAAAGGACTGTCTAGACTAGTTCATCAGGAAATGAAAAATTGACTCATACGTATTGATAGGCTGATATGATTAGCCTTATCTGTACTGAATGGAAGGATTTAACTCAACGGACCATGGATTGTCTAGACTGGTCCCATTAGTACATGAAAAATGGCCCATACTTACAAATAGGCTTATACGATAAGCCATCCGTACTGCCTGGATGGACCAAGGACTGTCCAGGCTGGTCCATCAGACCATGAAAAATCGACCCATACGTACTGCTAGGCTGATATGATCAGCCTTAACCGTACTGAATGGAAGGATTTAAATTTACGGACCATGGACTGTTTGGACTAGTTCCATCAGTACATGAAAAATGACGCATACGTACTGATAGGCTGACATGACCAGCCATAAGTACTTCCTAGAAGGACAAAGGACTGCCCATACTGGTCCATCAGGACATGAAAAATCGCCTATACGTACTGATAGGCTGATAAGATCAGCCTTAACCGTATTGAATGGAAGGATTTAACTCAACGGACCATGGACTGTCCGGACTAGTTCCATCAGTACATGAAAAATGACCCATACGTACTGATAGGCTGATACGACCAGCCATCCGTACTTCCTAGAAGGACAAAGGACTGTCCATACTGGTCGATCAGGACATGAAAAATCGACCCATACGTACTGATAGGCAGATATGATCAGCCTTATCCGTACAGAAGAGAAGAATTTAACTCAACGGACCATGGACTGTCTAGATTGGTCCCATCAGTACATGAAAAATGATCCAAACGTACTGATAATATGATACTATCAGCCATGCGTACTGCATGGATGGACCAAGGGCTGTCAAGACTTGTCCATCAGATCATGAAAAATCGACCCATACGTACCTATAGGCTGATATGATCAGCCTTAACCGTATTGAATGGAAGGATTTAACTCAACGGGCCATGGACTGTCCAGACTGGTCCAATCAGTACATGAAAAATGACCCATACGTACTGATAGGCTGATACAATCTACCATCCGTACTGCCTGGAAGGAACAAAGACTGTCCAGACTGGTCCATTAGGCCATAAAAAATCGACCCATACGTACTGATACGCTGATACGATCAGCCATCCTTACTGCCTGGAAGGACCAAGGACTGTCCAAACTAGTTCAATAGGCCATGAAAAATCCACCCATACGTACTGATAGGCTGATATGTTTAGCCTTATCCATACTGAATGGAAGGATTTAACTCAAGGGACCATGGACTGTCCAGATTGGTGCCATCAAAACATGAAAAAATGACCCATACGTACTGATAGGCTGATACGATCAGCCATCCGTTCTGCCTGGATGGATCAGGAACTGTCCAGACTGGTCCATCAAGCCATTAAAAATCGACCCATACGTACTGATAGGCTGATATGATCAGCCTTAACCGTACTGAATGGAAGGATTTAATTCAACGGACCATGGACTGTACGGACTGGTCCCATCAGTACATGAAAAATGACCCATACGTACTGATAGGCTGATACGATCAGCCATCCGTACTGCCTGGAAGGACAAAGGACTATCTAGACTGGTCCATCAGGCCATGAAAAATCGACCCGTACGTACTTATAGGCTTATATGATCAGCCTTATCTGTACTGAATGGAAGGATTTAACTCAACAGACCATGGACTGTTCAAAATGGTCCCATCAGTACATGAAAAATGACGCATACGTACTATAGGCTGATACGATCAGCAATCCGTACTGCCTGGATGGACTAAGGCCTGTCCGGACTGACCATCTGGCCATGACAAATCAACCCATACGTCTGATAAGCTGATTTGATAAGCCTTATATGTACTGAATGGAAGGATTTAACTCAACGGACCATAGACTGTCAAGACTGGTCCCATTTGTACATGAAAGATGACCCATACGTCCTGATAGGCTGATATAATAATCCATCTGTACTGCCTGGATCGACCAAGGACTGTCCAGGCTGGTCCATCTGACCATGAAAAATCGACCCATGCGTACAGAGAGGCTGATATGATCATCCTTAACCGTACTGAATGGAAGTATTTAACTTAACGGCCATGGACTGTCTGTACTTGTCCATTAGTACATGAAAAATGACCCATATGTACTGATAGGCTGATAGGATCAGCCATCCGTCCTGAATGGAAGGATTTAACTGAACGTACCATGGACTGTCCGGACTGGTAGCATCAGTACATGAAAAATGACTCATACGTACTGATAGGCTGATACGATCAGCAATTCGTACTGCCTGGAAGGAACAAAAACTGTCCAGACTGGTCCATCAGGCCATGAAAAATTGACCCATACGTACTGATAGGCTGATACGATCAGCCATCTGTACTGCCTGAAAGGACCAAGGACTGTCTAGACTAGTCCATTAGTCCATGAAAAACCGACCCATACGTACTGATAGACTGATATGATCAGCCTTAACCGTACTGAATGGAAGGATTTAACTCAACGGACCATGGACTGTCCTGACTGGTCCCATTAGTACATGAAAAATGACCCACATGTACTGATAGGCTGATACGATCAGCTATCCGTCCTGCCTAGAAGGACCAAGGACTGTCCAGACTTGTCCATCAGGCCATAAAAAATCAACCCATACGTCTTGATAGGCTGATATTATCAGCCTTATCCTTACTGAATGGAAGGATTTAACTTAATGGACCATGGACTGTCCGGACTGGTCCCATCAGTACATGAAAAATGACCCATACGTACTGATAGGCTGATACGATCAGCCATCCGTAGTGCCTGGAAGGACAAAGGACTGTCCATGCTGGTACATCAGGCCATGAAAAATTGACTCATATGTACTGATAGGCTGATAGGATCAGCCTTATTTGTACTGAATGGAAGGATTTAACTCAACGGACCATGGACTGTCCAGAATGGTACCATCAGTACATGAAAAATGACCCATACGTACTAATAGGCTGATACGCTCAGCCATCCGTACTGCCTGGATGGAACAGGAACTTTCCAGACTGGTCCATCAAGCCATGAAAAAATCAACCCATACGTACTGATAGGCTTATATGATCAGCCTTAACCGTACTGAATAGAAGGATTTAACCCAATGGACCATGGACTGTCCATACTGGTCCCATCAGTACATGAAAAATGACCCATATGTACTGATAGGCTGATACGATCAGCCATCCGTCCTGCCTGGAAGGACCAAGGACTGTCCAGACTGGTCCATCAAGCCATAAAAAATCGACCCATACATCCTGATAGGTTGATATGATCAGCCTTATCCGTACTGAATGGAAGAATTTAACTCAATGTACCATGGACTGTCCGGACTGGTCCCATCAGTACATGAAAAATGACCCATACGTACTGATAGGCTTATACGATCAGCCATCCGTACTGCGTGGAAAGAACAAAGACTGTCCAGACTGGTCCATCAGGCCATGAAAAATTGACCCATACGTACTGATAGGCTGATACGATCAGCCATCCGTAGTGCCTGGATGGAACAGGAACTTTCCAGACTGGTCCATCAAGCCATGAAAAAATCAACCCATACGTACTGATAGGCTTATATGATCAGCCTTAACCGTACTGAATAGAAGGATTTAACCCAATGGACCATGGACTGTCCATACTGGTCCCATCAGTACATGAAAAATGACCCATATGTACTGATAGGCTGATACGATCAGCCATCCGTCCTGCCTGGAAGGACCAAGGACTGTCCAGGCTGGTCCATCAGGCCATAAAAAATCGACCCATACATCCTGATAGGTTGATATGATCAGCCTTATCCGTACTGAATGGAAGAATTTAACTCAACGTAACATGGACTGTCCGGACTAGTCCCATCAGTACATCAAAAATGACCGATACGTACCGATAGGCTGATACGATCAGCCATCCGTACTGCCTGGAAGGAACAAACACTGTCTAGACTGGTCCATCAGGCCATGAAAAATTGACACGTACATACTGATAGGATGATATGATCAGCCTTATATGTACTGAATGGATGGATTTAATTCAAAGCACCATGGACTGTCTGGACTAGTCCCATCAGTACATAAAAAATGACCCAAACGTACTGCTAGGCTGATACGACCAGCCGTCCATACTGCCTGGAAGGGCCAAGGACGGTCCAGACTGGTCCATCAGGCCATGAAAAATATACCCATACGTACGGATAGGCTGATAAGATCAGCCTTATATAAATACTGAATGGAAGTATTTAACTTAACGGACCATGGACTGTCCGGACTGGTCCCATCAGTACAAGAAAAATTACCCATACATACTGATAGGCTGATACGATCAACCATCCGTCCTGCCTGGAAGGACCAAGAAATGTCCAGACTGGTCCATCAGGCCATGAAAAATCGACCCATACGTA